>JACXGJ010002958.1:10414-59059 GCA_016801105.1 Esox niger
GGGTGGGTGGGGGGGGGGGGGACGGGTAGAGCTAATATACAGCTTAGTGTTATTAGTAGGGGGATTCCTGCCAACATGACAAGGATGTACAACTATAAGCTTGCCACTGTAATGTAAATAGATAAATACATAAACAGGCGGTGCAAAGCTGGCATGGCTTCCCTTTGGAGTCTCTTCTGATTTAGTAGTGAAGCTGAAAATGAGCTTTGCTGCTTGCCATAGCACTGTGTGTCAAAGCCAATGCTATTCCGCCCCCCTCTCTCTCTCTCTCTCTCTCTCTCTCTCTCTCTCTCTTTCTCTCTCTCTCTCTCTCTACCAAATGAGTGACATAAAAGGTTTTTTTATCGTGCATGTTATTTGCCCTTTATCATTTTATATGCCAGGAAAGTTGTTCATCATCTGCACCTCGCCCGGCTGGGCTAAGCGCTATTTAAATCCGAACGGGTCCAAATGAATAAACAGCATGTATTTACCCAGCATCATTGCCTTGTCATGTCGGCCCGGCCGCGCTAATGGGCCTGCTGACTGTAGATGTATTTATGAGTCTCATTTCAGTCGTGTTATTTATTATTGGCCTAATAATACGTACGTCGCCTCGCTTTATTGTCTCTCACACGGCCGACGCCTCTCCTTTTCTCCTGATGCACCGTCTCCTTTCTGAATTTTAATTCGGCAGAAATGTGCCATTACTGTGGAGCTGTACTAATCCCATCAAAGTCTGTCCTTCACGCTCTTCTCGCAATGATGTATTAGCGCTACGACCACTAATGAACGAAGCCGGCGAGTTGTTAAGACTGTTTTAATGTGCAATTTCTATTTTTCTCTCTTCTGTGGCAATTGCTTTTGCGTTTTTCTTTTTTAACACAGACGTTTCTGTAATTTATTTCAAAATCACCGCTTTTAATTTAACACCCCCAAGTGTGACAATATGTTGCGCTTTGTTGGAAATTACTGTTTGCATTAAAGAGACTAAGGCAGAAGCTCCACAGTGTATCAGGTAGATACACAAGGTTTATGTTCTGTACCATGGTGGATTACCCTGCAAACAAAAACTTGTTGTTAGGACCTCAGCGGAATGTCAGCACGTTCTGCTATGGTCCCTAGGACGTCCTCTGGATGGCCTCTGTTTGACGGGTATGTACTTAAATTAGAACTGGTGTTAGTATTTGTCTGTATTTATTATAGTAGATGGAGGAATACATGGTATCAAAAATCAATTGAATTTAGTCTCTGAACCGTACAGAAGTGTAATGGTAGGCTCATGTTATTCCTTGAAGAAAACGTAGGCCTACTACCTTAACAGAGGCCTATAACAGAGCGGTTAGAGATTTAATAGGGAAGGGTTAGCAGTGATCTGTGAAATCCAATCCGGCAAAGTATCTCAGGCCGGTCAGCATCCTACCATACTGGTTATTGGCAAGTATGGTAATCTCTGGATCACACACAGCCATCTGCCTCCTGTCAGTCCATTGCTCTGGCCGCCATTTACATGCTTTGTTAAATTACAATACAGCAGCAACAGCTAAACCCGTAGAATGATAGAAAAAAACGACACGCTTCAGAAAACCAAACCAGGATGGCTAAATTACCGGCAGCTCGTCAGCAGAAACACCACGCACATGTCGTCTTAGAGAAAGCATGTGAGACGCGCTCGTCTTTCGCGCTTGAGTGGGTAGATTATTTTCAGGTATCAGCAGCCCCGATACAGAGGATTATTCCTGTCCAAATGGAGTTGTCAGTTTGGAAACTCAGATGCAATCATTTCACCAGGAGGATAATTATAGGATCAAATGCACGTTACTGTGAAAAGCTGGCGTGGGATGAGCAATCACTCACTAATGAAGGATTTTACATGGAGGAAGGTGAACGAGGAGCGGCGGCCAACCGTCTCTCTGGGCCCGTGCGGTTCGTGATTTACGGTTAGCAGTCTTTCCAATGTGGTTGACCTGGCGAGGCTGGATTATAATTGTTTGCTTTAATCACCTATGTGCCCCGACAAGTCAGGTCTGCAGACTTGAGTTCATGTGATCCATTGGCCTTTAACAGCTTGATAAAGGTGCCCTAACCAGGTCAAGAGCTCTTGATACTTTGCCAAATGCTAGATGGGCATTAATGCTTGATCATGGAAATCCAAACTGTAAAATCTGCCATGAAAAATTTAGTTGATGAGGATTGTCAACGTTTGTTTATTGTCTTCATATGACTGCTCTCCCCTACTTTCTTATAAACTGATTTGTGAACTACTTTGCGACCTGCTGTCTTCAAACGGCACCTGCCAATGCACAAGAAAAACACTTTTCTTAAGAACAAAACATGGCAGATGAGTGTTGAGAGACCAAGTGAATGCTTTGAGAAATGTATTCAGTGGATATTAAAAGTCTACAGACTTTTTTTATGGAAGGCTGAAAAGGTGATAAATGAGATGACAAATGAAATCCTGTTTATGCTTCAATAGCATTTTAACATTTACATTTTACTTACATTTATCAACCACACCAAACAACCACACAGTTTAGTAGTAAGTGTATTATAATCAATGCACATAACTGGCCTAGACTGCTGTATTAGGCTCCGCAGGATGCTGGCTCCACCATTTAGGTGCAAGGGCAGAGACCGGATCCTATAGACATTTGGACTGACCTCAAAAAGGATGTACACAGGAGTTTTCATTACAATTTGAATAAGCTTGAGCTCTCCTACATCGAAGTGTGGGATAAAACGGCAATATACAGGTTTGCTAGATCGATATAGACCTATCCCAACAGACTTATAGCTGTAATGCATGCAAATGATGCATGCACAATAGTTGAAACGTGTGTACACTTATGCAGCCAAGGCATTGAAAGTTCTTTTATATCTTTTACTGAGAAATTATCCATTTATTTTTCACTTAAATTGCTTTTACCAGATTTTATTAAAGGTGAGATAGGTCAGACGCTACATGTCTTGATTTCAGCCTTCACGTAAAAGCTGCATTTCCAATAAGGCTGCATAGAATTTTGATTTTCAGTGTAGATTGGTAGATGCCTCATCTGCACTGATTTTAGTATGATGAGCTGGCCTTGTACACCTCCCCTTTCCAATATCTAATCTCTTGCCCTCCCCAAGCACTCCCCACTAAATAGTTCTCCTCAACACAGCATACATCTCCGGGTCCGCAAAGGTCACACAATTAAATGGATAGGCCTTATGTTCATGTCACAGAATGATGATGTATCACTCTGTGCTGGCTTTACCTGGCACAATGTGAGCATGAATATGATTTCAGAGATCATTAAAAATGTAACAGCGTGACCTAATTACCAGCTTTCTATTCAGATTCAGTGCGGCGTAGTATTCTGAGGCACTATGGGTAAGCTCATCTGGAATCAATTATAATTACATTTTGTTTGCTGCTTTATCAGTCAATATGGAACAAAGTAATGGCACTCTTGCTCAAGGTTGACTGTACTTTGAATGATGATATGCCAGTCGATGTTTGTGCAGGGCGTCTTGTGTTGCGTTCATGCATCTTTTTCTTTGCGATGGGTTGCTGGGAACAGATATCTGTGGTGCTAGCAGGAGTTTAAAGTGTTTTTGTTCTAACAAGTTTGAAATAGGGTTGGTTGGATAGGGAGTAGTTGCCTCTTGATATTTATCTCTGACTGCTAAGCACTCTGGGTAACAGAGAGGACGTAAGTACAATACATCAGATGAAAGCAATGGCTATACCATACCATGCCTTGGGAAAATATTCAGATCCTTTCACTTTCTCCTTCTCCTGTTTGTTGAGGCACTGCATAGACTTAATTTATCTCCAAACAGTACCGCATAATGCCAAAACGAAATAGTGTTTATGGGGAAATTGGTGCCAATTTACTGAAATATCTCTTGGACATAACTTTTCAGACCTTTTGTCATGACACACCTGAATAATTTGATTGGAGTCCACCAAAATTCTGTTAATTGTAGATAATTTAGAAACACCAGTTGATATAAGGTCACACACACAGACCTTCAAGATTGAATTGTGTTGAGGCATAGACCTTGGAAAGTAAAAGAAAAATGCTGATGTATTCAAAGTTCCCAGGAGCAAAATGGGCTCCATTATTTTGAAAGGGAAGAATGGGAGGTGAATAACCTGATGGCCACTCTAGCAGATATTTTTTCCACAGATACGTGAGAACCTGGCAGGAGGACAACCATCTCTGCAGCGCTCCATCAATCAGGCCGTAATGGTAGAGTGCCTAGAGAAAAGATGCTTCTGAATAAAAGGAATATGACATGCCTCCTGAAGGACTCTGAGAGCACTCAGAGAATATTTTCTGCTCTGATGAGACCAAAATCTAACTTTTACACCTGACTTCCAAGTGGCAAAAAGGTTACCACTCATTACCTGACAATGCATGATGGTGGGAACTTTATGATATGGGGATGTTTCAGCATTTGTTTTATTGGCCAGCGGCTTATATCTACCTACTTGGTGTCTGCAATCTTGTCCATGTTTTTTATTTCAATCAAATCAATCAAAAACATTTAATTTAAAAAGCTGTTTTTACTTCAGTGGTTGTCTCAACGTGCTTTTATAGATACCCAGCATGAGACCTTGAAGAGAACCCGACAACAAAAAACAATGCATAGAAATAAACGTCTTGTGGAGACAAACACTTTGGAAGGACCTGGGCCACGTTTGTGTGTTTTCACGTTCCGATGACCAGCAGTTCATGACTATAATTGAGACCCTTCTTCATTGCAGGAACTCCCAGCAGCCCTCAGTCAGTGTCTATGTGTCTTCCTTGGCACATCCAGTGCTGCTTTCTGAACCAGGAAGTCTGGACCGGGATCCATACGCCCCAGAAGGAGTGCGCTCTTCAGCCTTCTACCTCAGTATGCATACTGTAAAGGTGCCTATACGTCTGTCTGTACACGGAGAGAGATTGAGAGGTTGAGCTAGAGACTCTCACAATCTCACAAACAGCATATTTCACTCTCCATTGTGCTCATGCTAAATCAACTCCCCCTAGGCGTATAGGCTCTTTTCTTCTTCACCACATTGATCATACTGTAACCGAGTTACAAACAAGTAACATTAGCATCATTATCTGTGTTACAAAGTGTTGTCGGTATCTCTGACTGAAGTCGTAAAACCTGGGGCTTTTCATGTCTCTCTGCATTGATTTAACGCTTGTGAAAATGAATTGCAGATCAATTGGATTACCTCCAGGCACAGTTAACGAGGCGCCACAACACTGGGTCTGTTGTGCTTTCCATTCATAGTGAAATTGAGGCCCGGAAACAGGGAAACGATTTCCATCTCGCTGCCTGTGGAACTGTTCTGTTGTCACATCGTTGACTAATGAGCAGTCACTGATTGTGTTGGTGATTTAAGGACGTTTTCTTCTTGTATTTTCACAGCGTCCCCGGATCTGCATGCCCCGACAGAGGTTTGCCAAGTTATTCTGTAAAGCGATGCGCGTGATAAATGGCAAGTCATAGCTATGTTGTTTGGATTCGTTCTCCAAGACAATTTCTAGGACGTAAATCATTGTTGGCATTTGGCTGGAGAAAAGCCTTTGGATGACCTGACACCTAGTTTGTGACAGACCAATGTGGTATTTACTGTGTGAGGACAGAATGCTGTGCACTAGCTTCTGATGCATTACCTGGGCTTTTCTTGGCCCATTTTGTTTGGCAGTCTTCCATTGATACCAGATTTCCCGCGTAGGTATTGATCTCTCAATTCATCACTGCCTGGGACCAACAAGAACTGTTCCTATGCGCTAATCAGATTCCTATTTGGATAAAGGAATTAACGCTTAATATCCGGTCGCCGGGAACACACCTAGGGAGATGTTGCGTTGCCATTTTCTGATTCCACCCCTCCTGCATTGCTCTCACGCAAGCTTTGTTTACTTCCACACAAACTGATTGACCTCTGTATGGGATGCCAAGACCCAGCTAGGACTTCTGTTGGTTGGACGATGCAAGGGGTTCGTTATCAGTCACACGTCACTCTGGAGAGATGACGCTGCTCTGAATTCTGATCAGATTTCTGTTAGTTGGTCGAGGTGAAAGAAGAGAGAGGAGAAGAGTGAAAAGGGGAGACAGACAGTGAATTGGGATGAGGCAGTATAGAAGTCTGTAAGTATAATTATTAGAAGTTGTCATCGTTTTTAACCGCCCCCCCCCCACGAAAAAAAGTCACAGGCCATTTGACTCATGGCTGAAAGCAAAGTCAATAACGCTAAGTGTTTAATGCAGGCCTCTACACACTGATATCTCTATCTGAGGTCTAATCCCAGGATACACTCAATGAGGCAACTGGGCCTTCAATGACATTCGAATCGTTCCACGTGTATCATGTAGCTGTGCTGGTTTTCTGGATCAAGACCTGTTTATTAACAACAGCGCCTTGGTCTGGTCCCATGTTGGCAA
The DNA here is from genome assembly GCA_016801105.1 of Esox niger. Taxonomy (NCBI): domain Eukaryota; kingdom Metazoa; phylum Chordata; class Actinopteri; order Esociformes; family Esocidae; genus Esox; species Esox niger. The sequence continues at coordinate 16,829 of JACXGJ010002958.1, forward strand.
ACCGTAATAAAGTAACAGTGCTGATCTCAGATCAGGTTTGCATTTCAGATCATAATTAAGAATCTTGAGTTTCTGAGCTGTTATTCAAATAAGAGTTATTTGTTACAATGTATGTCTTTTTGTCCCGTTGGTTTCACGTTGCCTTATTTAAAACAAGCTAAAATGCCTAAACAAAACCAGATGGTAATTCCAGTTGTTTTTTATTGGAGGAAAATGCTCCTGTTAAATCCATCAACCTTAATCCCAAACATGTTACTTTTGCTTCAGCCTATCAACTGCATGCATTTGCATTTAAGCAATTCAGCAGATGCTTTTATTCAAAGCAACTTATTAAAGTACTGAGTCCATACATATTTTCTCCTTTTGTGTACTGACCCCTCCGTGGGAATCAAACCCATAACAAAAGAAAAATGAATCTACATGGGACATGCGTAAGGAAACCTTGGAAAAGCTTAGTCATTTCTATTCTATATGAGCAGTCGTAAAATTCTAGAAATTATTAATCAGAAGAACTGTTTGTTGTTACCACTTCCCACCGGGAATGGAGGCCAGGCAGTAGAGCGAGATGGAACTAGGTTGCCATTCTTGCAAGTTTCTCATCAAAGAAAATCTGATATCTATAAAGTTTCCAGTTCTCAAAGATAAAATGTTATGAACAGAGTGGACCAGGTTTTGTAGACTTTACCCTTAGACAATGTTTGATGTATGAATGGAGTGCCGGGCAAAAATAGTAACTCTACAAGTGAAATTGTTACTAACAATAAGATAGCGAATAATAATTAGCTAATTGCTAATATTTGCCTTATTTCATACATGTTGTGCTGGTCAAATAGTTGAGCATGGTGCTCGAAATGCCAGAGTTGTAGGTTTGATTCCAACAGAGGAATCAAACCCGCTATAAAATACATTGAAAGAAATTATAAACGCAACACTTTTGCTTTTGCCCCTTTTATCATGAGCGGAAGTCAAAGATCTAAGACTTTCTCTATGTACACAAAAGGCCTATTTCTCTTAAATTTTGATCACAAATCTGTCTAAATTATTGTGGCCAGCCTAAGGAACACCTGTGGAATACACATGCTGTCTGATCAGCATCTTGATATGCCACACCTGTGAGGTGGATGAATTATCTCAGCCAAGAAGTGCTCACAAACACAGATTTAGACAGATTTGTGAAATTTTTTTGAGAGAAATAGGCCTTTTGTGTACAGAGAGAAAGTCTTAGATCTTTGACTTCAGCTCATGATGAATGGGGGCCAAAACAAAAGTGTTGCGTTGATAATTTTGTTCGGTGTAGTAAAACACATGTATACACTTTCTACTTTCTTATTGACCTGAATGTAGAATGTTGAATGTAAATATTTGCCAGTAGTACCAGATGTATTATAATACTGGAAATAAAGTCAGTAGTCTGTTAATTAAATGTACCACTCCATTCACAAAAAGCTTCCTGGAGACACAGTCATGGCTAACGCTTTCTATACAAAATGGAAAAAAGCATTCAGTTACTGGTTGATTAAACATTATTTGGGAATACATTAATCCTACGCACAGATTAGGCCAGGGTTCCTTCTGGCCAAAAGAATGGCAAGAATTATGTGGGCCTTAAAGAATCAAATGAGAGTGCAGTACAACAATTGAAGAACGACAACTCAGAATGCACAGGTTGTCGTGTCTTGGAAAGGATGGGTCATTTCCCCTGACCACCTGTGAGACTGTGTGGATCCAGATGTAAACAAGACAACAGTGAAACATGTCATGTCCCACGAACTATGCAGCACCCCATCCGCCAAGCACTTATTATTTGACTGGATCGGCCATGGGTTCAAGAGTCGGTGAGGTTCCGTGAAAACTGCCGGCCCCACTTCATTAGATATTTGTCTCGCCTCGCCTTAGTCCACTTCACTGATATCAGAGGAATCGAGTACGAAGCCTCCCTGCAGGGGTGTACAGTAGAAAGACCACCTGGTGCCTGTCTCAATCCAAGTCATTGTGATCAGTGGGTCCTGGGTTGTTTTTGACTAGCTGTTGAAAAGCTCCTCGTTGTTCACTTCGATTCTTTTGATGTGTATTGTAGTTAGTCTGTAAAAGCCCCTCCTTGATTATTGTATGAGGGTCAATTATTTAAAAGAACAGCTATGCTCCGACTGGAAAACCCACGTCAAGGCCTGTGAGCTGTACCCTGTCATTAACATCCCCGTCCCGCTCTTATCCTGCTATTTGTCCCCCGTTTTAAAAGGGGACTGAAAGGACGGCAATTCATTTGCTCTTATTGTATGTCGATGGTAATGTACACTATTAAGTGGCAGCACATCGAAACAAACCATTGATTAAATGTATTTAAATCACAAAGAAACAGCGAGGTCTGTGCTCTTCCTTTGTTCAAAGTGGCCTCATTGTGCTAGCTACCTGAGCTACCATGCTGACTTTAGGGCCGGTGGTTTAAATACTTATTTTTTTTCTTCTAAAAACGTTGCTGATTCAAAAGACTATCACGTTGCATGACCCTAAGATTAAATCAAGTCAACTATAATAAAGTAAAAATGTTCTATTCATTTTCTCATCATTACTGATTCCAGTATGCTTGGATGGAAAGCTTAGGTGGATTATAATGAATTTTAAATAGGTTCCATGTAAAATGGGTGAAAATGGAGGATCACAAACATTAATTAGTAGGATATCTGTTTCAGTATTAAATTAAAAAGTACTCTCTTACATCCAGTTGTTCTCAGTTTGTTCAAACCTTATGTTTTGGTAATGTTAGCCAAGCTTAGGAAGTGTAACCCTAACCAGACATATTTCTCTTCTACTGTAAGGTTTATTTTGTCTTTCTGTCCAAATCCAGAATATCCAGACGAGGACATAACATTTCTACCTTGAGGTAAAATGGAAAGGTGCAATTGAAAAGAACAAAAAAATGTAAGCAAAAGAGCACTTTAGATATCCTATCCAGACATCAATTCTATCCATAGAATTCCGGAGTGGCGTTCCATGCCAAGAAAGGCGTGCAAATCTATGTAAGTATCTCACTGTTTGCATAATAGATTAGAAATTAGCATTTTTGTTCATTTTCCATGTATGCACAGCGCCTGGAAGAATAACACTCCATGCATATCAGATCAGCCTGCCTACAATTTTGCGCAGTATATTATTTGACAATCTAAAATGTGTAATTTGCATGAAATTGCTTAATTAAAACACAGTCACTAGGGGTATTAATTTCTTTGTCTGGCCGTGGCGTGGAGAGGTAGGCAGAGCAGGGGAGATGTAAAACGTCGTCAGATAGGAATGTCAGTCCGGAGCCAAAGGAGACGCCGGCCGCCCGGTGTGATGGCTTGATGAAGAGGATAAGACCTGCCCTGCTAATTTGGGTTGGACCGGTAACGGAAGGCCTCTGCACTGGAAAGATACCAGAGAGGGAGGGATCTAGTGAGAAAGAGAGGAAGAGATTGGGAGAGGGATAAGGAAGAGGGGTGAGAGAGGGGGATATTGTGCGAAAGACAGGGTGTGAGATGGAAAGAGGAGGAGGGATGGGAGAGGGGGTTTGTGAGAAGAGAGGGAGGGGAAGATTGAGGGAAGGAGAGAGGGAGGAGAGATGAGGAGGGATGAAAGGAGAAGAGTAGGGCTGGCCCCTGCTGGCTCGGTGCCATCCCTGGCATCAGTTCTCTCCTCAGGGTGACGGTCGACAGCTTGTGTAACAATGCCAGATGTACAGTATCAGAACCTGCAGCAATTTCATTCACTGTTATCTTGTTTGTTGTGTGTTTACACTGCTCATTAGGTTTTCCTACTGTGCAGTTGATTGCATTTAGTAAATGTATTATGTATTTATAGATTATAAATAAATACAAGTATGTGCCGTGTATAATTCACTGTATGGTAATTGACTGTAACTGCATAGAGGATTTCGTTCATTTACCATGTAATCATGTCTCTTACATCTACACATAATGTAGTTAAAATTGGATGAAGACTATTAGGATTGGTTTAACTACCCAATCTATGGGAGAATTCACAATGTGGGAAATGAATGGAAAACATTCATGTTTTACTTATTGTCCTTTCCTTTAGTCAAACATAGCATGTCATTAAAGAGAAGAGGAAAGGGCAGAGCGAGATGAAAGATGAAACAGCGATTCGGAAATATACACAGGGAAAAAAGTGTCGGCGAAGCATGACTTAGCCTGAGATTAAATATATATATTTTCCTCCACATTTCCAGTTTGAGCAGATTGCCTGTGTCGTTTGCTGAGCTGTACCCTTTGTCTTAAATATCAAAGACGCCATGGCCACGTTAACATTTCAATAATTCCACTGCCACCGAAAGAGACGGAGAGGGCCTCAATGAAGGAGGAGGCGGAATGGGTGTGAAGGAGAAAACATTAAAACCAAGAGAAGGTAGTGAGAACGGAAAAAACCAGAGGCCTAACCTCCCTCCACATCAGTGGCTTTAGTGTGAACAGATTCAGATGCACAGCCCTGTTACCATTCACAAGATACAAAAGCATCGTGTGACGCTGTGCAGCCGAGGCCTAATTAAAATATTTTTACCGACCGAGAGAGCGGGCAAGAGAATGAACGGGGGAGAAATAGGGGAATGAGAGGGTGAGGGGAAGAAAGAAACAAAGAAAAAGAAAATAATACATTGAGGGCCAGAATGTTCTGGAGGGGTCTTGTCACCAGACAGTGAAGGGGCGGAAGGGGTGCAGGCAGGCCTCTACTGCAGACAGCTGCTCCGTGAGCAGGGCTAGCCATGCCGCTGACAGCCCCTTCCACAGCGCTGCTGCAGCCACGACGCCAAATTTCACACACGCTAATTGGTCCTTTGATGTGATGTCCCTTGAAAAGGTGGCAGAGAGATAGAAATAGGATCTTTTTCTCCCTTTGCCAGTGTTTGGTCTGGAGAAATGTGTGTTTTTTTCCCATTCCGCTCCGTCGGTCGCTTGATCCCTCTTTTCGAACCTCGCCGCCGCGTGTCACCACACTGTTAGCTCGCATCATGGCACTTCTTTGGGTCGTAGCGTCTCGGACTAATTTCTTCGGTCGCTAATTTCCCCGGCTGAAAGCGTAACGGTGGAGGAAGGCCAATCCGAGCTGGCGTTTGTGTGCGCGAGTCCGCTTTATTGTACTTGTATTTGTATGTGCTTGCATGCCCCGCACGATCCAACTGGGTGTGTGCGTTTGAGCATGTGCACCTCTGCCATGCTGTAGCAGTTGCCAGCCGGCAACCACTGATCAAATGGAACATGGCCAACTCCTGCTAATGCACAGAGCACTTTATTGACCAGGCCTCATTTTGAAATGATGATGATAATGGATTCAGCCCCGCTCATTTATGGAACCCAGGTACTTATTGAAGCCACAAACAAGCTGACCCGGAAAGCTATAGGAAATGCCAAATGCCACGACATACATACCCAGTGCCACCATCTCTGTATTCTGTTTGGGTCTCATCTGGCTGAGTAGGGGAGGAAGGGCACTTGCTCTGTCGGGGTTGTTGGTTAGATTCCCGACAAAGTATGCACTCACTACTGTAAGTCACTCTGACTACGAGTGTCTGCTAAATGACTAAAGTGTAAAAAATGTTTTTTTGCAATTTGAGAAGAGGTATGTTGTCGCCCCTCTCTGTCTTCCAGACCCACACCCCTCCAGCCTTGTAGACCTGCCCCCAGCACCAATGACCCATATCCCTCCAGCCTTGTAGACCTGCCTCCACCACCAAAGATCCACGTCCCTCCAGCCTTGTAGACCTGCCTCCACCACCAAAGACCCACACCCCTCCAGCCTTGTAGACCTGCCTCCACCACCAAAGATCCACGTCCCTCCAGCCTTGTAGACCTGCCTCCACCACCAAAGATCCACGTCTTTCCAGCCTTGTAGACCTGCCCCCAGCACCAATGACACAGGCCTCTCCAGCCTTGTAGACCCGCCCCCAGCACGAATGACCCACCCCCCTCCAGCCTTGTAGACCTGCCCCCAGCACCAATGACCCGCGCCCCTTCAGCCTTGTAGACCAGCCCCCAGCACCAAAGCAGAGGAAGCTGGGAAACAGACTGGCTAGGCCCTCAACATATTTGGTGTCCTCTTGTCTTTCCCTCTCTTCTTGTCTCTCCCTCTCCTTCTTCATCTCTTCATTTCCTCTCAGGGGGGTCAGGGTCACGGGATCAACAGGGTTCACATTGATTCTCTCTCTTAAGTTCCCTTGGCCTCATACTGAATGGCTTTAGTAGCCTGGATATCAGGTTTTCATCTGCCAAGCTATTGAGCAGAGGGATATTTATTGTAGTTCAGATCACATTTGATTTGTTGGCAACATTCTTAATGGCAAGTGGAAACTAACACCTTGTCCGCATCAGACACGCATCATTTCATTTTGTCTGTCTCCAAAGATGTGATCATGACTCAAAGGCCAAATCCAAAATCCAAATGTGAACCTAATGTAGTCATTTTGGGTCAGGTCAAAACATACATTGAACTTTCTTGGAAATGTAGATTGTTTGCTGTGCTAGTAAATTTGACCAGGAGATAAATTACTGGGTTGTAGGTTTTTTTTATTCTGAAATTGTTTATATAGTTCTTTTTGGCTTGATACATTTTCATAAGTTATCTATAAGTCAAATCTTTTCTCCTCGTTGATATTTTACAGTGATTTATGCAGGATACAATGCTAGCAGAATAAAAAGTGTAGAGAAGGTAGCGCATAGCCATTTCCTGAAACACAGGTTCAAATAAGCACATACTTAGAAGTTTTGTTTAGTTTTTTCATTTGGTTTCATGAAATTGTTTATCACATCAGAGAGAGGAGTAGCAATGAAAGTGCACTCCAGTCACATGATCACCCAATTGAAACTGCCAACCTTTTCCAAATTCAGACAGTTTCCAACGGATTTCACCTTGTCTAAGTGACCTCACCCTGTCTCAGATTTCACCACCAATACTAATCAAAATGATGTTCAGGTGTGTTGCAGGTCATTTAGGGTGGGGGAGTCATGTCTCTCTTTGGTTTAATTGACTACAGACAAGTGTCTTATTTTGTCCTTTTTTGTAAAAGAGATTTTCAATAGATGATCATGTGACAGAAGGGCAGTTTTAATGAAACTAAATGGTGAGGTGGCTGTGAATGGACTCATCTCAGTTGTGTCAATAGAAGCAGTGAGAAGGAATGCAGAAAGAGAACAGATTATGCCTTGTGCTTTTGTTGTCTGACACCCTCTGACGTATTTTAAGTTGGTGGCGTACATACTTCAGATACTATAGTGCCATTTTGACACAATCTACATTAGGGCAGCATCCCGAACCCCTAACCCTCACAACCATTTAGACAATAGAGTATTTTGATTATTGCAATTAATCGTACAAAAATATAACAATTCTGGTCAAACAAAATTGAGGTAACTGTAATAAAAAAAATGGAAATGTGCATACAGTGTAGCAATAGATGTTTACAAAGCTGTAACTCTTCAGTTAGAACAGTACTATTCACATTTGTTTGTATATATGAGGAATAATACAGAAAACAATGTGATATAGAATGCCACCAAGGCACTAGCTGCTCAGCACTAGCATACAATAGGCCGTAGGATTCAGATGGGATCATCCAAGACACCTTGGTTGTAATGTAATGATGATCAGCTGGGATGATGACTAACATGCCTATTGCTGTTGGCTCCGCCATGTTGTGCCAGTTTACTGTGTGGACTGCCGGATTAGTGAAAGCAGGTGCTTCTTTATTGGCTGCCTTCATCGTGGCAAGTCAGCTCCATAGAAGACAGAGAAATCGGTTGATTCTATTGACTTTTTTTCTGTTTCATTCAATTAATCATGTCAGCAGTCAAACTGAGTCATGTGCAATATGTCAGAATACTCAACCATATCTGCTCTCTTTTCATGAATCTGAAAGTGAAATGACAACATCTGTCATGAACTGGAAAAGATCAGAAGACTTTGGTTTTCAGAGAGAGGAAGTCGCTTGGGTCCTTTAGAACATTACAAGGGACCTGGCATATATAATACTTGTATAAGATACTTGTATAATAAGATGCGTAATATTCCCAATGACTATATTTGATTTGTTATCTTAAAGTTAGAATACAGTGCACAAAATCAGATTTCAAGGTGTGATTTTTTTGTCATTTGGATGCTTTTAAAACAATTGTATTTTACCACCTCTGTCTGTTTTATCACAGTCCGACTTGAAGGATATCAATCACATTATCCCAATTACACAATGTCTCATGACTAGAAATGTAACGTGGGTTTTCTGCTTTTGATGTATTTACTCCGTCAAAGCAACCGAGGAGAGGGAGAAGTTTCAAAAAACATTCTCTGCGTTTCACATGAAAGAGATATTTGATCATATTTTCCTTATTTTGGTCTTAAAGAGAAAAAGTCACCAATGAGAAGTCACAGCCCATTAAAGTCAAGCAAAATTATCAGGGTTGCATTAGGAGGCTTTAAAAAAGAGATAATGTATCATGCATGTGGATATGCATAAACATGACGAAAGAGCTTAAGTAGAAAATGAGATCTGATGCCTTACTGAAGAAGAAACCCGTGCTCGGAATGCATTTAAATTTAAATATTCATATCATTATAATACTGAGGAATATGGAACGACTGTATGATATTTTATTGAGGAGGTTTTAAAAATGAATGCTGTCCCTACTCCTTAATAAAAATCCTTGCCTTGCCTTCACTCTTAAGTAGTCGAGACTGAAAACTGAAGGTTCTCTGCTGCTGAAGGAGCCAGTGAAGGAGAGCTGCTACAGGTCCTGTGGTTCCCATGACTTCACCATGGCGTCTATACTCCGAAGCATTGTCTTTAAAAGTCTACTTCCAGTGTTCTGGGCTTATTCCTTGAGCTCGCTTTCGGAAACAGACACGCGTGTGGGTTTTTGAAAACACCTTTAAGGGGTTTGCTTCAGACGGCTAGATTCACTTATGCACACACTGTAATTCGGATGGAGAACACACATCATGAGTTCAGGCGCGAGCCCAAGCACACACTCTCACACATTCGACCCATTTACACAATTATCGATGCAGTGCATTATGAGTGATTTATAACGATGGTTCAGTGAGTCTAGACAGCCAGTGTCAGGGCGGTCTCTGACATTGAGCTCACCAGAGGACAGGGCATCAGGGATGGGGTGATCGGGCACGTCTTACCATCAAGACCACAGACACTTGGAATTTGAGGTGAAGGTGTTTTTTGCTGCTCCGTCACGTTAGCTCTTACGGTACATTCACACTATTCGTGATGGGGGCGATGGCTCAATTCATTTCAATGAAGGGAAGCGTGGCGAACGAGTGGGTTGTTGGACGATGCGTGGGATCCGTGAGAGGTGAAGAAGAAGTTGCGATTTTCAAACTTTAAGCGAATCACCTGTGCCTATCGCTGGGGACTAACAAATCATGGGACTTTTCATAGGTGGTTGTCAAATACTGTCCTTACAATTTAAAGATCAGAACTTTAGTTCCAAAAGAATAAAGTTCCATTACCTGCTTTTGCGGCCCTTTTTTAAAAGGATGGATGAAATTTAAAAAAAACTTTTAGTAGCAGTGATGGAATTCCCTGAGCTGTACGATTGCACCCTATTTTCTTACAGGGACAAAAACAATAAAATGCAGCGCGGAGACAGGTGGCCGAGAGAGTTGGAGCTTCTGGTGTCAATATTAGATATTATATACAATATTAGCTGACTGGTTGCTACCTAATTCTAGGAGGCTGGTTTGCAAGCTAGCATTGCAGGTTGTAAGAATTACACCAATGAGGCATATTTATTAGGTAGAGATATATACAATTTTAACAATTGTAATAAGCTCATTCATACAAATTTGCTATCCTCAAACCCTGATGCACAGCTTACCTGCTGGTATGAAGCTAGTACGCCCACAAAAATGCAACAGTCCAATCACTCTGGGCGATGCTAGCAGTGGCTATCCGAAATTTTGCAGTGTGAATGTACCCTTTGAAGGGGTCAGAATTAATGCGTTTAGAACGCGATCAGGTGATGTCTAACAACACCATACCTCACGATCAATGCTCCACGTTACCGTCCACTGCGCCCTCATTTGCCACCTGGTTTGGAAATATGTCGAGCTGAGGCCCTCTCTAGCCAAAATTCACAGTGTTAATATCGACCTGAGAACATAGAAGCATGTGAGGCAGCTGTGTGGAAATCTAAATTGCTTTCCTCTTCCTAACAGGAGATCTCGCTAATTATGCTGTTGGGGTGGCTTCGCCACTGTCGGTGAGATGCGAGGACCTGGATGAACCCTGAGACTGGGGTGGAGACTGCCGGAGCACAGAGCAGGTTAGGCTGTCCCAGATCCTGCCTGCCGTTAATTATCTTTTGTTTGCCCTTGATAATCCGACAGGCCGGTGCACCCATAATGAAAGCCTCTACCAGTCACAGGCTCTCTAAGTGTAAAAAAAACAATGGCATTGTCATTACCACATCATCAGAGCTTTATAAATAATGAATGGTCCGGGCTGCTGTTCGTGCCAGGCAGAGAGGCGGGAGTTTATGAAAATGACTTGTGTGAATAGATTAAATTACTACTTATTACTTCTCTTTTGATGTAGTGTATCAGAGTAATTACAAAAAAAGATGATTCTCTCGTTCATGAAACGTTATACCGGGAAAATCGTGTCTCAAGTTGCCGGTGCTTAATGTATTATTTTAAATAACATTTTCTTAAAAACATTCTCATGGTAAGTTCCCAAGGAAGGTCATTAGGCTTTGATTGAAGCATTCATATTCCATGTGTCAAAATCGGAATATTACGCGTGTGTGTGTGTGTGTGTGTGTGTGTGTGAGTGTAAGCCCCTGCATGTCTATACATTATATGTGTGTGATTGTGTTTCTATGCATTTTTGTGTGTCTGATTATGTCTCTGCATTTCTGTGTGTGTCACAGTGAATAAAACTCTCTGTGTGATAACGTAGCCATTAGAAGTCAGACTCATATCTCCACACTTCCTTGTCCCTAATGTGGCTTTATGGTCTTCATAAATCTGCCCAAGAAACGAATCAAGTCGCGACGTTCGCACCTGCTCAAACCTATTGGACCATTCGTTTACAACTCCACCCTGGCCTTTTCTGTCAGAAAACACACAAAAAGCGCATTGGTTATTTATTACATGCTCATGAATCAGCCCTTCCTTTAATACGACAGTATCATGATGAATAAGTAGAAGCAAAATGGCCACCGCCGTCTTTAAGCCAGTCCTCGGTGTCAACACGGTGTTTGTTATACGCCGCCTCAAAGGCTTTGTCACAGGATTACTGTGTTGCAGGGAGGCCTGTCATGTCAGAGGAAGGTAATTATCTGTATGTTAATGGTTGCCTCCGCTCTGTCTCCCTCTATAGCAACCCTGTGCATCTGTTTAGTGGATGTGTGTAGGGCGGGAGGGTGGGGGGGGGTCTGGGTGACATGTGCTCCAATGATCCTCATTTGTTCTGGGGAAGTTTTCAAACTGAGGAAGCGATGTTATTACACTTCACCACAACCACCGCCTGGTGTAATGTGCTATTTGCCATGCCAGGCACCGGGGTTTCGCAGATGGAAATTAAGGGAGAAAATTGCCACTAACTACTCAATTACATAGCTTGATGGTGGCGCCGACCCCGGTTGGCAGCAGTGGCAACACCGAGCCAATCACATCGCAGAGCAGATGGCATCACATTAGAATAGGGAAAAAAGACAATGCGATATATTCATGGTGGAAAGATATTGGAATTATCTCAGATGCTTTGGCTTCATATTGAACAATTAAAGGCGTCAATTGGATTTTATGGGATATTTCCGAGGCAATGTGCACGCTGGGTACATCGACGCTATCCATGGAACTGTCCTTGGGTTTAGAATCTGACAATCAACTGTTATGATGTACTGTGATATGTAGGCCACTCCATCATATTAATGCTGGAAAAGAGGCATTGTTTTGTAAGTTTGTTATGCCATGCCATTCCCCAGGCTGAAAGGCTTATGGAGGAACTTTCTGCCTTTCTGCCTATGATTCCTCCCTTCCCATATTGTCTTGTGGAAGCAGTCCTAAACTGTACACAAAGCAAAAAAAATTTGCTTTAAAAACATCACTGGTTTCTTTGGAAGAGTTCCTTTCCCTCAGTTCATTTTCATAACCGTGCCATGGCAAATCTTTTCAAATGTATTTTTTTATTCCTCTCTACTTTCAATGTTTATGCTGTTCTCGTAAGGAATAAATTGGCGTGTCATGATTTAATCAGTGAGATATTTCACTGTTTAGCGCCTGTTTCTGCTGCGCGTCAAATGTTTACCCAGATGGTCTAAGATAATCTCTATAGCACTACCTAACTCCGTAATGTAATTACTGGTGTCATTTCCCAGGGATAGCTCTTGGTAACATGAAACCGCAAGTTCAGCTACAGCTCCGCTTACTGCCAGAGCGAGGATGGAAACCAGCACAAATGCCAGAAACCGGCACAGTTGCTGGCTACACCTGAGCCATGAGTGTCGGGATATTTCTTGTGGCGGAGTGGCTCCAACCGTATCTGTGCCCTGTAATCCCTGCTAACCACAGACAGCTGCCTCATGGTGGTGTTCAGTCCTGCCAGAGGCCTATGTATTTACACTGTGGCATCACAGAGAGAAGTCTCACTGATTGTACACTGGGTCTGAGACTACTGCGGGCCACCGAAACATCAATGGGGTCAATATCCTCGTAAATCTCTTGTTTAGCACCAGATCAATGGCAAAGCTCAAAAGGAGAGACGTAGGCTAGTTGTTTTTGTCCGTGCGCACGCGGCGACGAGTCGCATTGCCGGGGGGAGGTTCGAACATACAACAAACTTGTCGGAACTTACCTCTGGCGTGGCTGCAGAATAAGCTGCACTTTTTGCAGAGAAGGGCACTTTTGACTTTAAAGTTAAGTGGCTGTATTTATTCCGGTATATCATTAATAACACTGACTCAGGGCTTTTAATATTGCACCTCTTTTCATCTCACCCCCACTGTTTGCCTACACATTGTCACTGGAGGGGGCAGAACACACACTGGCCTTATTACATATTCAGCAGGCGTAGGACATCAAAACAGTTTCATCATTAAAATGCTTACCATTTGTGGCCTTTAAATGACTAGAATATACTGTATATATAAATTCCCTTACTCCCGCAGCCCAAAAACAAAGGGCGGTGTCGTTCTTTAAAGTAATAGAGAGATATGTCCCCAGGTTCCTGTGCCGACTTACCTTTAGGGATCAATTATGTGGCCAAGGGCCCCTTTAAAAAAAAATCCCTCCTGATTAAAACGCCGGGCCCTTTCCTGCTGGTCTCTTTGTATGGAGTGCTTGGCTCTTCCAATTTATTAGCATATTGTATTTTTAAAGGTCAGTTTCTGTTTTACATGGCCACTCTATCTGGAGTAGGTCATAGACAGAGACGGACTAGCTATTGTTCTGAAACCCCGCTTTTCTTTTCTGTTCCGAGAGGAGGGGCTGGACGTGTGCTTTAACCCCCCCAAGACAGTTCAGTTAATGATTTTGATATTGCCCCATGCAGTGATTGTATACAAACCACAAGCTACGTCCCATGCTTAAATATAGCTACAGCCGATACCTTTTTTGGGGCTTTTGCATCCGCGCATAAGGAAATTACCCCAACAGAACCCCGGGTATTACACTCTCTGTGCAAATCAGTTGTATCCAAGCATTTTACAAAAGAAGCAAGCATGTTGAACACTTCCTCTGATCAAAGAGGGCCAGAAGCTGCTTTAGAAGGTAGTCGCATCAAGTGTTTCCCTTTTTCCTCCTCGATTAAGCTGTGAAAAAGAAAGCAGGAAAGAACGAGTGAGAAAGCGAAAGATAAAGAAAGAAAGGAGTAACAGAGGTTATTAAACAGAAGTGAGGCCCTGTTCTCTATTGTGACAGGCAGCAGAAGGGACCTGACTGTTTGATTGGTGTTTCAGAAGTGCTAAGTGGTGGTGGTCCCTGTAGGGTCTATTAGACATCATCTTACTCCCACTGGCATCAATGGGGAGGGAGAGAGAAAGGGAGCAGGAGATGTTAGACTCAGGGAGGCCTTCCATTGGGTTGCGTCACAGGGCCTTGTGACTTGAGCTCCACGCTCCGGCTACTTCAGTCTTGATTATTTCAGCCCACTGTTACTAAACAACAGTTGCGGCAGGAATACCATGGTCATGTCGTGTGCACCTGGCTACTGTAATGTCAATTCACCCCCTCCCTCGCTCTCAATTTCTCTCTTACTCCCTCTTCGCCTTTTAAAATGAATTGCTGTCGGCTGTGGCTCTCTGTAGCGCATGTTCCCTCTCGAATGCAAGATAATTACGCCTTCTGCTCCGGCAGGCAGGTACAGTAAATAGCCGTAAGAACCACCCATCAGGCAAAACAATGCAACATCCAGTACTTGAGGTCGTAAATGTAACCAGGCTGTTGACTCTGAAGGGTACAAGTGCAATTACCTCATAACAAGCCAGGGAGAGAGACTAATGTCATCTTGTTGTTTAGTCCCAGGGCTGTGTTTGAAACGACAGCCTATTCCCAGTCCACTGCACTAGGACACGGCTCTTCAAACCGGGGTCCGCGGGCCATTCTAGGTCTGCAAGGGAGTCCATTTTCTGGGGGGAGGATTTTGAGTTTGTTTCTCACATTCGTTTGAATGTACTTGCAGGTTTTTCTGCCTGTGCAGACCCAATCATAATCTTATTTTCCCATCATTATGGAATTAGCATTTGCACCTGCCTGTCCCCCTCTGTACACTAGTGGTCGTCTGGGCCTTATTACTGATGGGCATCTGCTCCGAGGCTCCGACCGCCAGCAACAGGTGGGGAGGCCACAAACCAAAACATTGTTTAAGCCTATGATAGCATATGAACAGCGGTGGGAACTGTCAACATGTTTGGAATAGCAGGAAGTGTACATTAACAGAGATACATTTTCTTTTAGCCTCATGGCAAAAAGGGGATTTCCGCCAGCCGAAATGGTGCCACCAGCAAGCTACCTTCACGTCTTTAATAAAACCTGTAAATCCTGGTTAAAAGCCCTTTTCTTTCACCCACCTATGACATGGCGCTTAAATGCAACCACACTGTTTAGCCTTACAGTTTTTATAGCTTCATATATTTTTATTTTGTTTTTACTCCATTTCTATTTCCTTATTCTATGTTTGATTATGTTGGATAATTTTGGTGTATATTTTTTTCTCTGTAAAGCACGTTGAATTGCTTCTATGTATGAATTGTGCTGTATAAAGAAAACGTGCTTGCTTGCTTGATAGGTGATTTAAAAGTTGGGCTCGTTTTTGTGGGTCCTTCACGTTATAAAGTTAGTAAACTATGGCAACCTATTCCCTGAAAGGGCAATATTTTAGTGAAGTGACTGCCTAAAGCAGTATGAAATGAAAATGTGCAGCTGAACTAATTTCCCAGACATCATTCAGGACCAATACATGTGGCATTAACTAGACGATGCACTGTGCAATTCTATAGCTTTGTCCCAGTGGAAATATAATTAATAAACCAAAGCACACTATGTTTACTCATTTGGAGATTGCTTAATATGTATGTCTTCATTGTGGAAAATGTCATTTGGAAAGTAGAGAAGATTGTTGAGAATTACAATCAAGTTTGTTTGAAGCAGCTGATGCCTCTAAAGACATTTTTAAAGAAAGAAATGATTTGAGCAAACCAGTTTCTTAAAGATGGTGGCCAGGGAGATTCAGCGCCGTGGAGAGCTACTTAACAGTCAGACAGAAAAGACACACACTCAGCAGACAGCGAGAATAGATGTACATGGACACACACACACAGACACACACACACACAGACACACACACTACTCCTTTCAGCAGACAGACCAAACTGCTGTTCCAATTGCATTCTGCTGATGTAAGGAAGGATATAAGTCAAATCAAAAAGTGCCTAGGTGAGCATTGTGTCTGACGTGGCATTAGGTATGAGACGGTAGTTCTACATTTGACTTTTTCTACCAAAAACTGCCTTTCCGCCTAGTGGTGAGGACATGGAGGGGATGTGTGTGTTTCAAGGGTGTGGGAGCGATTGAGGGAGGGAAAGACACTGCTGGTTTAACGAATTTAAGGAGAGACATCGACAACTCTCACCTGCTGGGAAGATACTGCATTGGCATATTGATTGAGCAAGGGACTGTGTGTGTTTGTGTGTGTGTGTGTGTGTGTGTGTGTGTCTGTGCTCCACCTTTCTGTGGGTGAAAGTGTGTGCGCATGCTGGTGTCTGTGTGTGCCGATATGTGCATGCCTGTGTGTCTTCTCGCTGTGCTCTACCTTTCTGTCAGGGTGGAGAGGGGAAAGACGGAGGAGCAGCTTGCCAATTAATCAAAGTCAGATGTGGCTGTGTGCCTGGAGTCACTGCTGATCCTTGTCCCGGCTAGTTCCCTCTTGACGGTCTGTCTGTCTTTCTGTCTGTCTTTCTGCCTGTCTTTCTGCCATCCTATCTTTGTGACAAAACTATACGATTCAGAGCTGGAGAGAGATTCCCGGGCAGAAGATACACTCACAGAAAACACACACACACACACACACACTGTTCCAGTGGTCTGCATTCGTTCACACCATGTTGAAATTCACACCGAAACGGATGCGACTTGCGTGTTGAAGTCAGATAGGTCATTTCCATCAGATACCCAAGAACACACTCGTCTGGCCTGGAGTTAAACTGGGATTCTTTCACATTCATTAAGTGCCTGTGGTCTATGCTTTCTAATAAATTACTTTAACCACTCATTTAATACACAGTAAATCGAGCTACCTCGGATTTAAGTCGAAACGGGTCAGAATAAATCCCAAAATAAGTGTAATAGGAAACACTTCATTTGAATCTAGTGCAAATAATAATTCTGTACTTTAAAGTGGAGTAGTGCTCTCTGTCGTCAGTTGCTTTGTGAAAGTGAATCTGACACCCTATGAACAAAAGACTGGCTAGTTTGTCTAAAAGACCTATGGAATTCTTTTGGATTTGGAGAAAAAATAACCCAAAAATGCACTGCCTCTGTCAGAGAATGGGATATATTTGTGTATTATTTATTCACAGTTAACTTATAACTTTTAACTACTGTGTTCATCAAAGTAACTTTTCCAACCTATTTTCAGTCTCCTGTTTTCTGTCAGATATAGTCTCTGACATCCCATGTGCTAGTGTGTGTGTCAGATATAGCCATGGCTGATTTTAAGACGTTAGAAGCTCGTCACTGAGGCTAGCCAGACGTGAAATCTATTCATTAATCAGTGCTAGCCTCGTCACATTGATTTCCTGTTTCTCCGTCTCTCGCCGTCCTTCGGTATTTTAAGATGTTGAGGTTGGACCTAGGACACGTCTAAACTATCACTGCTTTGAAGGACGGATGGCTTCCTGTTGAAATGGTGCCATGGTGCTGATCGTTAGGCCCGTTAGGCTGTTCTGTGTTCTAACGAGGCTGATGCGTACAATCGAGTAAGATATTTAATTGGTAAAATACTGTATATCGGTCCATCAATCCATTCACAAACCTACGCGTCCCTAATTGGGCAGCAACCGACGTGCTTTCACCGCGTATCGCTGACTCTCCAGCCGTGGTTGAAGGACAACAAACACCATATGGAAAGAGAGGGGGAAAAAAAGCTGAAACAAACTTGGCATCACCCCAGAGCCCTCGCCCCCACTCCGCCCGTATTGAACCCAGCTCAATTTACCCGAAACAATACTTGTGATCGGTGCGTAATAGCACCTTATTAACCCCAATTACCACAATTAAGCTCCGTCTGCCACTGCAGGCCTGCTTTGATGGCTTAATTAATCTGTGTTCAAGTGAAGAGGGCAGCCGCACGGCTCTTTGTAGTGCCCCCCCCCCCCCCCCGGGCGCCCCCCCCCCCCCCCCCCCCCCCCCCCCCCCCCCCCCCCCCCCCCCCCCCCCCCCCCCCCCCCCCCCCCCCCCCCCCCCCCCCCCCCCCCCCCCCCCCGCCCCTCCCTCCCCCACGCGCCAACCAAGCGCCGGGCCTTGACCGAACCGCGCCGCCCGCGCTAACCCCTCCAACCCGCTTAACACCGCGTCGACATCTGCTGGAACAAAACCATCTCTCCTCCCATCGGCCGCCTCTCCCTCTCGTCGGCAGACAAATGCCTCCACTCCGGCGGAATGAAAGGCAACACTCGGCTCTGTGATGTTTCATAATGAACGCTACAAGCCCCTTGGCACGCTGCCTGCCGGTTCGGGGACGGAGGAGGGAGAGCTTGGATCGCTGCCCAGTCTGTTCTGTTCCTTTTTCGCGACGCTCGGGCTAATTGCTTAATTGATGCATTGTTTTTACTGACGATACGGATCGAGCCCCCTCACCCCCCCTCGCGCGCGCACACGCACGCATCCCGCAGACAAAAGACATTACACACTATTAGCCAGTCATGGTTCCTTTCAGCCAGCTGTATCAAAGATTTAAGGCCTTGTGTTATTGTTCGGTTTTAATTGAGTTGGGCACTTGATGTTGCATAATACAGGGCCGTAATTAAAACGCATTCTTTCTGGCTCGCATTCCACAACAGCCCACTAAGCAACAAAAATGAGGATCCTTCCCATCCTGGAAATATCTTAGACTTTATGGCCTTTACCCAACACATTTCAGTGAGAAAACACATTTCTTAATGGGCTTCTTGTCAAGCCGGTCATTAACCCTAAGTGAACGCCGTGTCACAATGTATTTGCTGGGCCTCTAACCCACTGTATTTACAGAAGCGCCCGTCTCTAGTCGAAAGATAAATAAATCGCATTTAGTTAGTGTGCTCTTGTGTTGGAGCTCTTTAATTAGTAGGGTTAATAAAGTTGTCCGTTGGGAAAGGAGAGAGATGCGGGCGGGTGTTTGTGTGTAAGTGCTCACGTGTGTGTGTATTTGTGTGTATGTCTGTTGCCACGGTATAGAATGCTCTGTTTAATGCATTCCCTTTTCTCCCGGAGTGTGTCATTTCCCCTCAGACACACACACGTGCACACAGTCCACCCCTCGCTCCCACGGCCCCCCACCTCATCTCTCCAACCAGCCCTACATATTCCCACTGAAGTCTGGGATAAAGAGGTGTTTTCCCTTCCATCCGCATGTTTGTCCCTGGACCCCTCGGAGAGCATTCCCATTCCGGGAAGCCTGCATGTCCTCCTGCCAGAGGAGTGACTAGGGAACAGTCTGGATAAAGAAAAGAGAGCACTAGGCCCCAGACGGAGAGAGGAGAAAAGAGAGAGAGACACAGACAGAAGGTTAGAGGGAGAGAACGAGACGATGAGAGGGAGAGACAGTCTTCACTTATTCATCATCCGCCAGCGTTCATCCCGAGGAGGAAACAAACCCACAGAGCTGTAAACACAGAGGCAGAAGGCTGTAGTATGGCACATGACAACCTGGGAATAGCATGTGGAACACACACACACACACACACACAGGATGTCAGAGGACTGAGTGGGGCCTAAAGAAAGAGTATCTTCTGTGTTGTGGGTTGATAGGTGTACAACAGAGAGGGCAGAAGGCAGTCTCAGGCTGGGATCACATTGATCTCCGCCGTGTGTAAACGTCTTGTACACCATTCTCAAAGAAACAGCAGAACTTTGATTCCGAAGCGTGATAAATTGATTTCTCTACTTTTTACTCTTTGCTGAATATTAATTGAAATAGGTAACCCCCCCTAAAAAAAGAAGGACAGTGTCTACCACCGCAAGAAATGCTGAAGGATCGCATTTGGGGAGCGCGGTGGAGGAAAAAAGGATGAAAAAACTGCATCCCCTGCGAACAAGTTAGCTATTATCTCGGCGTGGCAGCGCCGCCTGTTCGCTCCCCCCCATGGCGACGGACACAAGCATTTACATGGACTCCGCGCGGGAGAGAAAATTACAAGTATTGTGATTCGCTTTTCTCCCGCGTTTATTGCATTATCATAATGTGACGATTCGTGTGACCGCGGAGGGGGTGTGGGGGGTTGGTGTTTCGGGGCGAGGCTGACGGGAAGTCTGAATGGCTCCGAGGGGCTCGTTTCGTCCTCACGAACAGCAGGCCTCACTTTCATCCGCACGCCCCCTTCCGCCATCACTTCCCATCTCCCGACAGCTCCCTCTGCCCCCGCCCCCCCCCCCCACCCCACGGCGTAGATGCTGACCGCGTTTTTACCTCCAGCGCATCTCCTCCGTCAGCAGCGGCGCGTGGTAGCTGGACGCCCCCCACCCTCTGAGGAACAGCGAGCCCACCCAGACGCAGGCCATGGCTTCACTGGGCCTGCCGAGCAACCACAGTCATCCGTTACCTCTGGGACCTGCTTCGTGTGTATGGGGGGGTTAACACTTGCACGCTTGTGTGTGTATGTGTAGGCATTCAGATCCAGTCGGTGATTTCCGCTACAGCAGCACCTTCTCTCAGTGACCATGCAGCTGTTGTAATCTAGTAATGAACGCACACCTGAGACAGACGGAGGGGGAGAGGAAAGAGGGGGTGGGGGGGCCGTGTTTTTTATGTTCTGCGTTACTTTACCACGTTCAATGTTCATGTGAACAGACAGACAGAGATGTTCCATACCCATACTTTCCAGTCCGTATGCAGCCGTCGTTCATATTCAGGCTTCAGAAGGCCAATAATTGTTGTCCCCCCACCAAGCGAGAGTTTGTGTGCCCACTCCAATATTCCCTCACATCCCCCTCGTTAGTTTCACTTCCTATTCCTTCGCGTGGCTCTGCCTGTGTGTGTGCGTGCGTGCGCGCGTGTGTGTGTGTGTGTGTGTGTGTGTGTGTGGGTGCGCGTGCATGAGTTTGTGTGGAGATGTTGCGGTTTGATCGTGGGTTCTCTGTTTGAGCACTAAGGAGGTGATTTGTTACAGGAGACTCGCTACAATGTGCACTTCAAAAGGGCCCTTCAGGAGGCTGTGCTCACCACGCTCTCAGGACCAAATCAATGTGAAAGACAGAGAGACGGAGGAAAGGGAGGGAGACAGGGAAATGGCCTGCTTCATATACATTAACACCGAGAGTGGAGAGAGAGAGGAGGAACAGAGTGAGAGAGAGACGGAGACTGAAGACAAAGATGTGGTGGGGTTTTAGACTGGATGTCAGTAGGAGCATTTTGTGACAACAAATTGTATACGGTGCTTTATAAAACACATCTGACTGAGGCTGAGGTGATAGTGTTATTTCTGTTATCTTGGTTCTGCTAGTAGGTGTTTTCCTTCTGAACCGTGTCCTTCTTTAGGCCTGTGGACTATATTAGGTGGTCGTTGATGTCAATCATGTTTGACGGCACATGTTCATCGTGTTTGCCGTTCACTCTCTTGATATAAATTGATGTTAGCCTACCGCATGTTTTTCTTTCCAGTAATGCCTGTCAGCAAGCACAAAGAACACCAATTGGCTCTGGCTACCTACGTCTGTATGTTCTGCTCTGCTTGTCATCAGGCTGATCATGGCTGACTGAGCTGGGAAGTGTACCAAAGTGTACAATTCCAGCCAGAGAGAGGAAGTTTATTAAGTGGCACATTCTGCAATGTATTTACTTTTTAACAAAGGAACTTAAAAGTATAGTTGCAAAGCGCAGGTTTGTTTATGTTAAACATTTTAAAAATGCTAGACATCCGAACCGTTTCTAATCTTAGCAGCCTTGAGTTCTCAGTGGGCTGATCAAATAGGTTATTTGACTAGCTGATGAAAACCCTGGTGCGTGCAGTTTTCTCTCTTTCAGAAGGAGGAGGGAAAAAAACTGCAGAAAGCAGCCCCGTCTGGCTGGTGTGCATCTCTCTTAACTAACAAGTCGCAATCAATTAGCTAACAAGATATCCGAAACAACATTTAGCATTTACAGGCAGCATTTAGGAACATGTGAGAGGAGTTGTTATGAATGTTAAAAAATGTATGATGTTGGTGGTAAACGCACGAGCGCGTTGCTTATCTGTATAAACTGTTTATAAATTCAAATTTGAGGCATTTGGACTCCAACTGTTTTGGGTTTGTTAGTATTTGGCCGGGATGGGCGGGGTGGTGATTGGGAATAAGCAAGAGGCCTATAGAGATTGCCATCTCAGACCTCTGATGTGTAAATGAGCTTGGCTCTAGATTAGGTTTTCCGAAAACAGCAACATTGAATATGAATGCACAGTGCTGCAAAGGAAACATTTATGTCAGGATAAGCATACTGCCCTGGTTGAGTCTGGTGATGAAATTATGTTACAGCCGATGGGGTTTGGAAATTACTGTAAACCTTTATTCAGCTAATTGTTTATTGTGCTGCGTGGGGAGGTTACATTCTGTGTAACCTCCTATTGAGCGGCACTGCAAGTCAACTAGCTAATGAGTTAGAAACTAAACTGAAATGAAAATTCCGCTACTAAAGACTGCGGTCCGATGGGGGTAAAACTCCAAAACTTCCCCGGAGGCCCACACTGCGCCGCGTTTGAATTAGCAACTTTCCACATATTTCAACACAGACCAGAGCGCTAGCGTCGGTGGATGGTCCTGCTTGTCTTTGAGCTGTGCTAGCCAGCAAGTGTGTTTGGGCATCGTCGCGTTGGCCGCTCGTTTTGCCAAAAAGACACAGCAGGACCGTTTCTCCCTTCACACGAGAACAGCTTGAGTCAGACTTTGATTAAAAAAAGAAAGGCAAGAATCTCAGCTCCCCACAGTACAGTGAGTCTTGTCTGCCTGGGTGGTGGGGCCCTTCGGGGCCTGCCTGAAAGACTGATTGGGATCTGGCTGATTTGACTAGATTAAGATAGCGTCGTAATTAGAGGCCTGGTGGAGCATCGCGGCAGATAGCAGCTTCCTCCGTCCACCCGGCCTCCGCTCACGTAACAGAACGGCATGATGGGAGGAGAGCTTAGGTATGTGGGCGGAGCGGGGGTGGGTTAGGAGGGCAGTGGGGGGGCTAACTAGAGCCTGTGTGCGACCACATCTCACATCATGTCGTTTTAAGGACATCCAAAGACGGGTAACGGGTGTGACTAATTTAGGAGTCCTGAATAAACATATGCCTAACTAATTAGTGAACTGTGCCAGCACTATTACTTTTGGACTTCATTTAGTCAAGCTAATTGACTAAAGTCAGACCAAACTGCCAGTCTAATATAATCACTGAAGTCTCTCTCTCACAGTCGGATAGCTCATCAGTGCCAACTTTGTCAAACAAATGGAATAGTTCTAATTTGTATTTTCCTATTTTGACAGTGATTAAAAAAGGACAAAAAAATGACGATAGTTAGCTAATTAAGTAATACTCAATGACAGATGCTAATGCACTGTTGTGTGTTATTAGAGGAGGCCTGTCCAAATTAGCCTGTTTTCTGTGGCTGCATTCTCCAGGTGAAATAGAATTCCTCTGTGTGACATTTCCGAGACTGGTGCCCTCAGGGCACGGAGTCAGAGGAGAAACGGAGGAGAGATGAATTGGACAGGCTAATTGCACTGTGGTTTCCCCCTGCTAAATTAACCTCCGCTCGCAAAAATTTATTGGCCTGCTGTTTTTGAAAATTATTTAAACTTGCAGTTATTTCCGATGCCGAGCGTCTTCTGGGGGCTAGCGCTCCCTGTTTCTGACAGACGGCTGATTATGTTTGAGGGGGATGTTTTGGAGAGGCAACGGGGCTGGAGGTAATTCATCTCAGACACAGCTCTTGAGCCGCAGGAACATTTTTAACTACTCACCTGTGGAAATAGACACGGCGTAGTAGCCATGACGACAGGGTTAAGTCAACACGCTGAGGGCAGGTCAGAGTGAGGACACTATACCGTACAACATACAAGTCTGATTTACATCGCACCCTGGGACCCCAGCCAAAGGATTTAGTCTTTTAGCCAGTTTCTTTCTTTCACGCTATTTGGGGTGCAACCCGCCCCGACACACACACACACACACACACACACACACACACATATCCAGAAACACGTCCTCCGCTGCGCTCGCGACCCTGCCAGCTTTCTAGTTGCTGTAATGGCAGTAATTATGGTTTGCATTGCCATTGCTCCTCACTTTGCATGGTCCCAAGCCAGCTCTCACTCAGATGGTTATGGTTGCGCAGAGCGGCCAACGGCTTCCCTAGCACCTGGACGCTGTTTACTTCAGCCCTATGTACGTGTTGCCCTGCTTTTAGTGTACCCAAGACAGGCCTCCTGGACACACACGCGCACTATGACACGAGCTCAGGCGTGCGCGTATTAAACCGATTGTGCGAAAATCAATCGGGCTCAGTGTTAATACCTGAATGGTGCGAGGGCGCTATTTAGAGCCCTAGAACCATTAGCTTCCTGAATGCCGGCGTTTCGCTAAACTTTCCAAGGTGACGCTTTTGGATTGGTGTTAAGATGAATGGGGAATTATCCTTTTGCACTATCCTTCCTTCCGCTCACATCATCCCTGTTGCGTGTTAAATTATGTTCAGCGCGGGGGGAGACTAAAGCTTCAAAATGTCCCCTTTGACGGTGATGTGTACTGAAGTATGTCGGCCATCCGGCTATTGAAGTGGGGCACTTTTGAATAAACCTAAATCTTGGGCTCTCTCTCACTTTGAGACAATTGTCCAAATTACCCGGCGGAACCAGGAGACGGCCTGCAGGAAACTGACAACACATCCAGGATGGACAGCCAGGGGATCTTGATTTACATCCTGTCTGGCATTTCGGGGCCGTCAAAAAGGAGAAAGAAGAAAGTATCACTCAGCTTTATTTGACATTTCTCTCTCTTTCTCTCTCTCTCTCTCTCTCTCTCTCTCTCTCTCTCTCTCTCTCTTCACCCCTCCCATCCTCTCCTAGAGGCACTGGAGTCATTCTAGTGTGTCTCTCTTTTCCTATCTCTCTGTCTCTCACTCCCACAGCCCATGACGGGGGATGGATGGGTCTCGTTCTGCTCCCTGAGTGATGATGTTTGTTGTCTGGACCGCTATTGCCCCCCGAAACCCATCAACCCACACGATATACGCTGAAACGCGCCACAATCCCCCAAACCGTGCCTCTTCTCGAATCAGCTTATGATAATGGTGTGGTCATAATGAAGGCCCCTGGTATTGAAACGGGTGGGGGGCTAACAGTGCTGCTGACCTTTAAGCAGAAGGAATCGCCCCCAACCCAACCAGGTATTTAGATCTGTCAGGTAAGCCACTTATGAGGCGCCGGTTATCGTCTGGGAAAAATGGAAAAGGGCCTTTCTGAATGGGATTTCACAAGTCGATAAACTTCCTGAGCGACGTGAGCGGGTGGCGGCGGGCTTTTATGAAGATGCTGACAGCTTTTTCGGCGGGCGGGTGGCAGACAATCCCAGCAGACGTTCCTCATGCTTCGCGTAAAAAAGAGCACCGATCTCCGCTGCAGTGGTCAGAGTCAATGAGGAAAAGGAGAGGGGGCTTTGTTTACTCCCAGTTGGAAGGGCACCACTGATACATATATTTGTGCTCATAAGTTTGCATACCCTGGCAGAAACAGTGAAATCTTGAAAATATGACTGATACTGCAAAAAAACTGTATTTTATTTAGGGATCTGAAGCCATTTATTATCTCATAGTTGTTTGGTTCAATTTTATATCATAATAACAGAAATCACTCAAATGGCCCTGATCAAAAGTTTGCATACCCTTGAATGTTTGGCCTTGTTACAGACACATAAGATGACACACAGGTGATTAAAGGTGAATTTTCTATACCTGTGGCTTTTTAAATTGCAATGAGTGTATGTGTGTAAATAGTTGAATTTGCCAACTCTCACGTGGATGCACTGAACAGGCTAGAGACTGAGCCATGGGGAGCAGAAAAGAACTGTCAAAAGACCTGCGTAACAGGTTAATGGAACTTTATAAAGACAGAAAAGGATATAAAAGATATCCAAAGCCTTGCAAATGCTAGTCAGTACTGTTCAATCGAAAATTTGGGGATATCTTGATACCAAGCCAAGGTCAGGTGGACCAAGAAAGAATTCAGCCAAAACTTCCAGAAGAATTGTTCGGGATACAAAAATTCCACAGGTAACCTAAGGAGATATACAAGTTGAGTTGCCAGAAAGAAGCCTTTACTTCGCCAATGTGACAATGAAGCCCAGTTACAATATGCCCGACAACACCTTGACCCGCCTCACAGGTTCTGGCACCCTGTAATTTGGAGTGACGAGACCATACTAGAGCTTTATGATCACAACCATTAACGCTATGTTTGGAGAGGGGTCTACAAGGCCTATAGTGAACAAAATACCATCCCCACTGTGAAGCATGGTGGGGGCTCACTGATGTTATGGGGGGTATGTGAGCTCTAAAAGCACAAGGAAACTTCTGAAAATTTATGGCAAGATGAATGCAGCATATTATCAGATAATACTGGCAGACAATTAGCATTCTTCTGCATGAAAGCTGCATTTGGGACGCTCTTGGACTTTCCAGGTTGCAGCAGAAAAAGGTGAAGGTTCTGCAGTGTCCATCACAGTCTCCTGACCTTGATATTATCAAGTCAATCTGGTGAGATTTCAAATATGCAGATGACCAAAGACTTTGCATGACCTGGAGGCATTTTGCCAAGACGAACACTATACCCTCTGCAAGAATTTGGGGCCTCATAGACAACTATTACAATAGACTGCACACTGTCATTGATGCTAAATACACAGTATTAAGAACTACGGGTATGCAGACTTTTAAACAGGGCTCAGTTAATTTTTTTCTTTGTTGCCATGTTTTGTTTTATTATTGTGCCATTCTGTTATGACCTTCAGTTTAATGTGAATCCCATAAGATATATAAGACATGTATTTTGCCAGCTCACTCATGTTTTCTTTACAAATGGTACATATATTTCCAATTCTCCGAGGTTATGCAAACTTTTGAGCACAACAGTATAATCTTTTTCAGGTTTTTGCTGCTTGTGAATCTTTTCACTCTTTTAGCCAGTCCTCATTGCATTGGTTGGTAGTAATTCTTTGCCTTTTCCCATAATAGGGCGGTCTGAATGACTGTTCATAGAGTTTCTTGGGATCCTCAGATCCAATGCAATCCCAGAGTAGTGAGTGGCTTATAGGATGAATAGTGTGTGGGAGGTGTCTGTTGTCTGTGAGATGGACTAAAACGGACATATTTTAAGATCAACGTGGGCATATTGTTTTAATTTGAAGTGGCCGTTTTCAGTAACTACTACCAGTTACATTTTTGTAGCTATTGTTTTGCTTGCAATTTATCAGTTAGCAGGAAATGTTACGAATTGAACTGGTTAAACCTTCTAAGTAGCACAACTTCCCTTTGTGTTTGAGTGCCAGATATGTAAAAACGGACCACTTTGTGGACCCTAACACACTCTGTTAACCGTGTATAGTAGCTCGAATAATTCAAAGTATTCAAAACTACAGCAATGGGTCTCCTCAGTTCCCAAACACAGAGTGATTCAACACAATGGTAAACACACCCCGTCCCAACTTTTCTGAAATGAGGTGCAGGTGTCAAATTCAAAGTGGGCGTATACTTTAGTCTCATTTCCAATATTTGATATGTTGTCTTTGTACTAGTTTCTATTAAATATAGGGTTTCAATGATTTGCCAAACACTGCATTCTGTGTTCATTGACATTTTTACTCTCTCCCTCCGTCCATCTCTCTAGCTATCTCTGTCTTGACTCTGTCTCTCTATCTCACTTTCTCTCTCTTCAGCACAAGCGCCAGATGAGAGAAGGCTCCCGAGGAGTTTTTTACTCCCGAATAAATAAATCATGTGTTGGTTTTTCTACTTGCCCTCGTCCAGGCCTCACAGCCTCCACACTTCTCCCCTCAGCCTGTGGTTGTCTCTCAATCTAATTGGCAGAGCGTGAAGAGGGGACACTCAAAGAAAAGAGCAGGCGAGGAGCGATGCTACCTGGTGCCTGACAACAAACACTGCCGCTGAAAATGACAGTGATTTTCACATAAACACGCGTGTGTGCGTGCGTGCGCGCGTACGAGCGCGCGTCCTTTGTGTGTTCCCGCGCGTGTGGTGTGGAGGTGGTAGGGCCCGGGAAACGATTATCAATCTTCATTTTGTAATTTACGAAGGCCTGGTTGTCAGGTATCCTGCAGCGTCTGAAACAACTCGTTCCACCGTGCCGCGGGGGTGTGGGGGGACCCGAGGGTATCCGCGCCTCCTGTCGCCCTCTCCTCGCCGCTCCAGTCAGCTCCTCGCGCCTCTCCCTTCGCAGCCCGCCCAGGGGCGTCAGGGGGAGAGGAAGAGCCTCGCCGAGGATTAACCCCTCGCCACCCGTGCCAGGTGCTGGGGCGGCGAGGCAGTCGGCCGTCCGCGCTCATTAAGGGTGGGGGCACGCGGGCGTAGAGCTCCGGCGAACGGCGGAGAAAAACAAGTCCCACGCCGTCGTCTCCCTGTCACCCCCTCCCTCCAGTGCCCACCCTGGGAGTTCAGTGCTGGGTAGCATAATGCTCCGGTATACCACGGACAGCTGTTCCTGATCATTGTTATACACCGTGTGTCCCAGGCTCACAGGAGATGGCATCAATTGGCCATTTGGCCTGCAACAGTGTGGGGCCTGACTCTCTGACCGAGGCTGATGGACGCCGATTGTACCCTCTAATTGTTCAGGACATCTGGGAACAGACGGGCGAAACAACATGCCTGCACTCGGTCGGGCTCACAGCTCAACGCTTGGAGTCAATGTGGACGCTGACTACAGACGTTTTAGGCTTGAGGTTTTGTACTCATGTTAAAGTATTAGGACCTCTTTAGTAACTACTTAAAACTTCTTCAGATGTCCTCACGCCCGACTCTTTTTGAGGGAAGTGTGTGCTAAATACGGCAAGAGTTGGACCTTTAAATCCTCGACGAGAGCAATTACTGCTGGTTTCAACATCGCAGCTTCGATAAAACATAATTAGCCAGCGCCTGGACATAGCATAGGGCTTCAGACCAGTCCAGTTTTTAATCATGAATAAGCCTAAATGTAAAAATGTACAAATTTAAAAAATCACTTTGATCATGTTACATCTCCACTCAGTCTTTCCATTTGCTCTTTCTGTCTTCCCTTCTTTCTCGTTATCACTGCATTAAAGATTGAGATGTACTTTTGAGATTTCAAGATGGACCGATCAACCAGGGGCCTGGAGATGATGAGGCGAGTCCGTCTGTTTGGTGTGACAACCTTTTCCGTGTGGTGAATTATTCACTGTTATAAGCAGCTCTGCTGGCCTGATGGCTCCCTGGCCGGTTCCCGTGTTTGATTGGAAAACGGGCTGATTTGTGGGAGCAATAGCCCCAGGCCTGGCCTGCGGGCTGCTTCCGGGCCAACACTGCCCTCTGAGTCCCGCTAGGTCCCTGGGAAGGTCCAACTAAAGCCTGCCTCCCCGCCTACCAACCAAGTCTCCCCGTGTCCTCAATAAAGACGCTCGAGAAAGTAATTGTCTCCCCCCGCTCAGACTCACGCAGCCCCCCCCGCCCCAAGAACCCTCTGTGGTGGGCAGTTGTTCCGCTGAGAGTGGCTGTTCCGGGAGCAGTTCGCCCCGCTCAGCTCACCCGGGGCCCTCCAGCCTCTCTCAGCCATCTCCTGCGGCTTCCTGGGCAATTTGTCGGTCGACCTGCCAAGTGTGGAATCGAAATCCTCACCGGAGGAGATGAGAAGAGTGGAGGACCGGAGCCTGCTGGCAATGTTAAGGCCAGGACGCCTCTATCTTCCAGTGGTATGAAGTGAAACCCAGCGGCTTTTTCCATCGGGAAGAGTTGTACAGGATAGAGTATAGCTATTACTAGGTTTTCTGTGGTTTTAGGGTGATGGGTGTGTGTGTGTGTGTGTGTGTGTGTGTGTGTGTGTGTGTGTGTCTGTCTTCTGGGTACAGTTGTTGTGTTTCGTGGGGCTGGGCACCAGCTGCCGGCCTCCGTCACCTCTTCCATGCCTTCACAGCAGCTGAAGTCACCCTGTATTCACACACAATTCTCCTTCACTGATCATCAACCCACAAGCGCTCTAATTTATGGACAGGCATAAAAAGTCTGCCTTGTCCCTGTATAGCAATAGCGTGACAAAATAGGACACATGCTATTAAACATGTAAAGGTCTTTCGGCTTTGTGTCAGTGTCTAAACATTTACTCACACATCGGAGAGGCTTTGTCCGGAGACACACACACACATTTCGGTGGTGTTAAAGGGTGGGCAACTTTAACACAGGGATGGCCATGGTGTGCTGCCTGCTTTAAGTGTTGAAATACAGACAAGTTTCAAGGAGAAGTAGATATTCACCAGATCAAAGTGTCAGCATAGGAAGTCTTGAATTTTACTGTCTGTATCCAAATACTATCTGTCTGTTTTCCCACTGTCAGCACTTTTAAAAAATTGCCCAAAATTACATTTTGGGTCAGATGTAGTACCTCGTTCTATTACTTTCTTTGTTTGCCCAGAGTCTTGCATCTTGAAAATCGTAAGATATAAAGACACAGATAAAAGGCACTTTTATAATCAACATTTTGTCCTTAAGCGGTCTTCTCTTTTTAAGAAACTGTTTTCATTATTTATAAGTGTTCTCGAGGTGTAACAGAG
Organism: Esox niger; assembly: GCA_016801105.1. Taxonomy (NCBI): domain Eukaryota; kingdom Metazoa; phylum Chordata; class Actinopteri; order Esociformes; family Esocidae; genus Esox; species Esox niger. Next base: position 47,322 of record JACXGJ010002958.1, read on the forward strand.
CTGATTTCTTCTAAGGGCCTGATATGAGGCAGATGAAGCCTGCAGAATTGATTAGATAAGCTTTGGGAATTATCATGTTGGCCACGTTTTCCTGGAAATTGTTCCCCTAAAATATCATTGACTATGAAGCTTTAATGCTTCGTGTTGGCTTGTGTGTTTTAAAAGTAGCCTAAGCCTAGTCCTCATCCAAATTGTTAAGGAAGTTATCTTTTGAAGTTTCCCAGGAACACCTGCTGTCAAATTACATTAACTGAGTGAAAGTTTGCATCATAAATGTTGTCTGAGAATTTTAGCTAGTATTTTTCCACATTATTAACTCAATGTTGAAATCAAATCCCCCATCCTTCTATAAATAATTCTGAATTATTAAATCAAATTTGAAAAAGCCTATTTGAAATATTGCACGAAATTTAAGGAATTTAGTTTAAACAGATTTGTCGGTTTTAACTGATCTAAAATGAGAAGCGAGGGCGGATTAGTACTTATGGGCCACAGAGACTTGGCCGGCATGTGGGTACATGCCCATAGAACAGTTTGTCTTCTGCTTAATATTTAATGGCCACTACCTGTTGTAAAGTGTTTAATGAGCTGAGGGCGAGAAAAAGTCATTTATCATGCAAAGTTTTCAAAGGAAATGCTAATTCCAAAATACACACATGGTTTTCACACACACATTTTCCTCAAAAAGCATGGCATTAGCCACACTGCATTTTCAACACAGTGAATATATTTTTGCTGTAGTAAAAAGAAAAAAAGTGAAGAACCGGGTCGCAGGGTCAGCAGTGGCTCTTTAAAGCAACGTTTCTCGGCTCTGTTCAGTTGGCTTTGCGCAGCCCTGTTATGCTCTGCTGTGCTCTGCTTTTTCCCACCCAGAATACTAATGGCAGGGGAAAAAATGACAAGAATGACTTGGACATACGTGTCAGAAAAAGAGGTCAACTCGTGGCAGCGGGATGTTAATTCTCCTGCATTAATGAAATGTATCCTCCTCACTGTCTCCTTGTTTCAAAAGGCAGGGGTCCTCACTTTAAACGGAGCGACTGAGACCAAGGCAGGGAGCGCGGTGGGGGAGTCAAGGGTGGCTGGGTTTGGAGAGAGGGAGAAAACAATTCGAGAGAAAGTAGAGGATGGATGGCGAGAGATAGCGAGCGAGGGAAAGTTAAGTTGGGCGGAGAGAATGGGGGAGAATGGGGAAAGTGAACGATGGAGAGAGCGCATGGGATTGGCAGGAGGAGTGTGACATAGATCCCTACAACAGCACGGGGCCACAGGGGCCGGGGCCAAAGCAAGAGTCTGACAATCGTCAGGTGATTAGGGGGGGGGGGACCGGGAGGCTAGGTAGACCTACAAAATGAATAACGGCAGAGCCAAAACCACGCCATAAGGCTCAATGGTTTGTGATTTGCAAGTTGATAAGACAAGAAGATTAATAATGGCGCATGATAATGGCTGGCTGCAGCTCAGCTGGGGAGATGGTAATGATGTGATATTGCTGCAGGAGCAGTTCAGGAGGAGAGCGAGAGAGCCTCGGTGGAGGAGCGAGAGAGAGAGAGAGGGCTGCAGAGGGGGAGAAACCCACTCTATCCCAATTGGCCCTGAGGATATGGAGAGTTTGAAAAATGAGAATGCAGTTATCATTTTAATTAGATGTAAAGTTTTTTTATATTTATATATTTTTTTGCTGAAATGAGGACTTCAAAGAACATATTTTGCAGTATTCAGCGGCACCGTCGTGATTCCTGATTGACAGTTTTGGTTAATTTGTGCGTTTTTTTCCTCCTCCAGATCGAACTTTGCTGGAGGCAAAGAAGCAAAGTGTGGGGAGGGCTGTGGGGCCAAATTCACGTGTTGCCCTCACGACTTCATGATTACCATTCAGTTCTCTTGAAACTACAGGGACACTTTTATTTTATTTACCGAAAGTGATTTTCATAGTACACCTGTCATTGACTGAAAAAACTTTCAACAGTCATCGACCTGCTCGCTAGAAGTCATTTAAAACAAACTGGTGGACTCTGTGTTCTTGAGGATGTTGAAAGCGCGAACAGAGGTGGGATAAAAACTGATGTCCAGTTATTGTACTCAGACACTGTATATTAGATTGTACTTTCAACATCCCCTCTACTTTGGTTCCCTCAACATAATAGTCATTTTTCCTGAAAATGACAGGAAACAGCTGTTCACTTTCTTGGAAAAGAAGGATTTATTAGAGAATAATATTCATTTATTTGTGACATTATGAGTCTTTGTAGGTATCCAGGCCTGTCAGACACATTTCTCTCCCTCAAATTTTATCTTTGAAGCCGATGACATCTTTGTTTACACCTAAAGACAAACATCTTAACAGTTTTTTATCACAGCTAATTGGATTTGTTTGTCTGACTCCACAGCCACTCACTCACACACACACACACACACACACAGACACGTATTCATCTCTCCAGCATCCATTACCACTTATGATGGAAATAGATGTTGTACATAATTATAATTTTTTCACATGTTCAGTGCAAATTGCCCGTATAACAAGTTGTTTTTTTAAATGAGAAAATTATTAAAATAATCAGAAAGGGTTTGTGGGGGTCATATATATGTTTTGGGATGTTTTGGAAATGTGTCAAAGCCAGTCCAAACATCCTAAAGAGGCTTTATATTTTTCCGCCAAGCCTTCTTCGCTCACTAAAACAACTGAACCCATATTAATATATTTTTGTGATGTTCTTGACTAATACAATATTCTCCCCATTTGAATGAGAATTTGAGCCACTCTATCTAATTATTTCAACTGGTTTGGAAACAAGCAGAAGCACATTTGCATAGGTTGCAATTAAATGATTGAACATGAGAAAATAAGTCTTGCGTCAGAGTGTCAACTTTGTTGGAGGTCACAGTGGCTCCCCAACGGGTCCTTAATGAGTTAATAACAGCTATTAAACTCTAATTAAAAGGTCATAGCAGGGGGAGTAAAACAGTTAATAGTGCGGTCGTTTGAAAATGTTTTCATCTAATACAGAATAACACAAGAGCTCACACCATCAAACATCCAACCCTAGATGGACGGCTGATATGTGTTATCACGCCTTTCTTCTGACTCGTTAATTAAATGATGTGACAAGTTTCATTTTGAAGTTGCACCTTGACAATACAGTAGATCACCGTTGATGACTATCAGCCTTCTACATAAAAGGGCCCTTTCCTAAAGACTGAAGATGTACTGTGTTGGGCCTTTTCCCTCCTCTCTCTTAGTGCCGGATCAGTGTACATGAAGGTCATCGTGAGAAGATATTTGTCTCTGTCTTCCTTTCTCTCTGTCCGTTAAATTGAAATGGCTCAATTCACACGGGATAACGCGTCTACTGACGCAGTGAACTCTGGAAAGAAAATTATTTTAGAGGCATTACGTTGTTGAAGTAAAAATACCAGTCAATGTTGACAACTGGTCATTATTTATTGGAATTGTAGTCCAGACAGGAGAAAACGGAGGAGGTCATTGAGGAGGGATGTCCGGCTTTCTATTCCAGCGTATCTCTTTTTTAGAAGGACAAGAAGGAGTGGCAACGAATGACTGCGGGGTTACGCAAGTGATATCTTCCCGCCTCTCTCTGTGCACTCCCCCCCCGTGGGTAATGTCTTGACTGCCCCTCATGTTACTGATCATTTTGATGGAGAGTGTTTGTCCAAAGTGGGATGACATGCTCTCAGTAGGTCCATGGCCCATCAACTTGACACTGACTGAACGAGGCACATTAGTGACACAAAGCACCCCCCCCCCCCCCCGTACACGCGTGTTATCTAAACGGAATGATAATGCTGGGGGGGGGGCAGGGCGGCAAAGCGACGATAAGTGACGGGAGAAGTGACAATATCAATAGTCGTGATAATCATCTCCTCACCGCAGGAAATCGCAAAGCATATGTGCCTCGTCAGCCCCAACAAGCCTTCAATATCCTCGAATAATAAAATAAAGTGGAGGAGAAAGAGAGGGAGAAAAAAAACAATCAATAGACCATCTGATGATAAATATGAAATTGCACCGCGGAGTGAATATGACTTTGGTCCCTGAAGAAAGCTGTGCATTACTAGGGGGACAGCAGGGAAAGCCCATTTGTATGTAAATAGGGGATTGATTATATTTATTTGCTGGCACAGACGGGGCTAAGGACTGATGTCTGAGACACACACACACACCTGCTCATACCTGCAGGCCGTATGTGCCTTCGCCTATAGAGGTAGTTGCTCTCCATGGAGTCTGTGTGTGTGTGTGTGTGTGTGTGTGTGTGTGTGTGTGTGTGTGCGCACGTGCGTGCGTGCCTGCGTGTGTGTGTGTAGCCACTCTTAGTTCAGGCCTTGAAACAATGGAATGAGAGGGTGCCCCCCCAAGTTCTCTGCTCCAACACAACCCCGGTTGCTCTCTGCTCTCTAGAATATTGTAATTATCAGCCTTCCTTATTATAGATGCCATGTCAATGGGAGTAGAATGGAAGAAAAAATCTTCTAGCGGTGAGGACCAATTCGGTAATTTCTTAATCACTTTTTTGGCAACCTTTGCATGTGCCTGGGTTAATGCTATAAATTGAATGTTGCTTTGGTTTCCCTCTAAATAGGCTATCATGCCGTCGCCGTGGTGCTTAGCGAAATCTATTATTGTAATTTGCATAGGGCCTTTTTAGTGCTGAGATCCTACAAAGGCTAGAAGAACAAAGAGCTCATGAGGGAGAAAATAGGACAGAAATGAACCGGCGCTGGCTTCAAACGTGACGTCACGTCCCTAATGAAATCTTTTGACTGAAACCATAGCAAATGGCAGAATTTATATCTGACTCTTAATGGTTTTCTCCAGTCACTCAGTCCCCCCTCTCTCTGTCTCTTCGTGTTCCTGATTAATTTACAGGACTTTTGTTATGTTGCCAATGTCGAAAATAAATTACCAAGCGGAGTTATCAAGATGCAAGGGGGCTAAAAAACATTATTAAAAAGGAGAGAAAATGACCTAATTGCCAGAAGAATCACCAAGCGTAGATGTGCGCGTTGCGAAGGTGTTCATCAGAGGGTTTGGTGGTCTTACGGAGAGGAGTGCTGTGGCCACTTGATTTCCTATGAAAATTAATCGGCTATCAAACAATCTCCGTCTCGCAGAGGATGATTATAAAGCACGGCGAGAGAGAAGGGGAGACTGCCCTTTGTGTAGGTGAAATGTGTCTCGGAGACTGTCATCGTAATATACCTCAGTGAAATGAAGGTTAATTCTGATGTACAGCCTGCATGGCAGTCATTATCAGCGAATCATGAAAATAAATTAAGCCACTGAAATAGATACGTCCTCCTCTGGCACGCGGTCGGGATCCTGTGAAGGATGGACGGCTGAACTTTACAGATTATTATTGGAAAATAGTGCCGGATTCAATTAACGCACCTAAAAGACACCTTTATAGAGGGCACCCATAATTTAAATGACAGCATGGTGTAATTTTGCTTGTTATAAGTCAAATTTGCAGTTTCATGTTCTGCATTTTTTCTCTTCTCCCCCTCCTCAAGACTCTCTCCTTTTTATCATCCTTATTCTGAGGGATTCCTGAATAGAGAAAGACAAACGTGTTGCCCCCTCCCATTTTGAAGATATATGCCAGTTGCATGTAAGAGTTTAGGAATTCACAGATAGCCTGTAGATAGTTTATCTAACACACCGCCATCTTAACATTTACAAATATGATCCGATGAATATGTAGTTGTACGTACTGCATCTCCATGTGAAATATTCCCCGTTTCAGCCTTCTCCCTGTCCCTGTAATCCCCGATGGCAAACACCATATTGCAGGCGTGTTGCGTTGCTTTCGCTTCAGCCCAATACAAATGATGCCTGAGGAATATACAGACGCTACGTCTTTATGTAGATATCCCACCATCCTCCTTCAGAAACCTGATTGAGAGCCCAATGAACTGGGTAAATGGCTCACCTCTCACCTTCCACAACGGAGGAGGAACCAGGAGCTTAATCCGAGCAGGTGTCTGACAAGCACCCGGAACGCCGTGCGTCCGTATCAGGCTGACCCTCCAGCGGACCTCCCATATCCATTAATCTACACCTCTCTTTAACGGGCCCCGAATTAACACCCCGGCAGGGGCAGAGGGCTTTTGATTAACACACATCACCCCTCTACATACGGCTGCCTGTCTACTGCTGAAATAAAAGGCTACCCTTTACTCACACACACACGCGCGCAAGTACGGGCAGATTCATGCCGCGCGCACACACACGCACGCACACACACGCTGCTAGTTTTCTAGAGTTTTATTGTTTTCTGTATAACTGTGTGTGGAAATATACGAGGAGAATTGTTAGCGTGGTTAGTTTGGATTTCTGCTGGCCTATTGTTTCATATGACGGGGATAATTATTTCTCATCCAAACAAAGTGGATGTTATATGTATTTATGCGCTTGTTTTTGTTTTATGATGGAACGTCTTTTAGTGGAAAGCATTATGGGGAATGTGAAACCGGCTACAATCCTGTATCTTTATGAAGCATGAAATAATATGACTGCATATGAGATTGGTAGAATCCTGTATATTGAAAATGGCATCATAAAAGCCAAAGAGTGATGCATGAAAATAGGTGCACCTTAAATAGTTTAATTTAAAGTTGCGAGTTGTTAAACTAAAAGGGAGCAAAATATAGAATAACTCCCTATTCTGCTTCTCAGTTCATTGAGGAAATTCAAATAAGATTAATTGCATTTGAGGGTAAAATGTAGTAATTTATACTGTGTAAAACCATTGGTGTCGTCTTTATTTAATTACACCCGTGGCAAGAAGCCGTCTCCTCTCTTCTTCCAAAGCCAAACACTACACAAATCTTCCTTCTCCCTCTCTCCCTCTCTCCCTCTCTCTTCCCTATCCCCTTCTCTGCAGTTTAAAGAACCCTTCCACGACCATAATGAGTATTGAACTCATTTCTAAATTCAGAAACTGGCTATGGATGATCATTCATTGTAGTGGTGGTAAAATCAATAGCTTTTGTGTTCGGTGGTGCTGAGCCTCCCTCTCTTTCACTGGGGTGGGTTGGAGGAGTGAGCGAGTGTGTGTGTTTGTGTGTGTGTGTGTGTGTCTGTGTGTGTGTGTGGGGGTTTGGGTGTGTGTGTTTGGGTGCGTGTGCTTGGAGCGATGCAGACGGCTTGAGAGTGAAAACTGGGGGAGTGGGGCCACCTCTTGACGACACATATACACGCACGCACTTTCTCTTACCAGAGTCAGACAGTCAGACTGCTGGTCTCCTTCTCATACACACACACACACACACACACACACACTCAGCGAGAGAGCCCTGTGACAGAACAGGGACGGCTAATTCCAATGAGAGCCAAATCAATCAACTTCTTTTAATCACCACTCTGCTTTTATAGTGTGGCGCGGTAATGATGAAATTCTACGTAGGCCGATCCCCAAAGAACTGAGCCCCACTCCACCACCCCCATGTGGATTTTACAGCAGCAGACACTCACTCAACTCTGATGATTTTCATTTTTCAATTACATTATCTGATTAACCAATCAATTGCCAGCCTTATCAATAATTAATGTTTTTACTTACTATTAGAACTTAAGAGATAAAATGGCAACCGTTTTTTCCCCCTTTCTTTTTCCCCGCCCACTGTTTTAATATATTTAGTGTGTCCCTCTACATGCTTGGCTTTGATATTATAAACAGAAACACAAATTAATAATGTTCTTCAAAGGAGTCGCCCTGCTTCAAATTTTCCCTTTAATTACCAGTTACAAAATATACATATGAGATTGATTTGATAGCCTTTTATATTTTATAATGATACAGAATAGGTTATAGAAACTCTGTACCAGTCCTAGCAGTGAGATAATATTTGCCAGAATACATATCTACATTTATAAATATTTACATACATATAATGCAGTAAATATAAAGTAATTACACATTTATAAATACAATGCAAATGCCATAAATACCACCACTACTACTGGCTCAAATTGATTTTCTGGTTAAAGATGAGTCCACCAGCCAGCACTCAGAGGGGTTAAAACATGTGCGGTTCTGGGTTGAGGCTTGCCTCCACTCGAATCAGCTGTAGCTCTTGCTTCCCCCAAATTGAGTCTTTGTCTGGGTCCCGAGAAAACAGACAGCAACAACTGTTTACCTGCTGGCCATGCGGCTGCCTGCCGCTCTCCCGCTACAGTCTGTTACCCCCCCTTTGATGCCTCTAGTCTGGGGGTAAAAGTCTGCTAAGCCAGGCTATAAGTCTCACTTTCAACCATGGTGGGTGAGGGTTGTCTACAGGGGTTCCTGACCCCAGCCAAGGAGGGCCTTGGTGGACCGCAGTGGTGGAGCAGCACCCTCTACCTCCCTCAGAAACGGTCATTAGAATCCAGCTCTCAGGTTACGTACCTCACTGCCAGGACTTCATGCAATAGTGGGAGTCTACTCCTATTCTTAAAGGCCCCAGGTCCACAGCTCTTGTTGTCATTCAGAAAAATTGTGTAGTATCTTATATGAATATGAAGTTTTGTTGTGTAGGACAGGCTTGTCTGGTTTTCTAACATAATACATAATATGTATGTATATGAATATAGTATGTGTATGTGTGGTTAAAGTGGTCTCTTATTGTGTGTGTGTGTGTGTGTGTTATAGTTGGACTGTTTGTTTAGGTTGTTATGTTTTTTAGGTTGTCAGGTTTGTCCGGTTGACTGCTGATGCTGATATTCCATCCTCAGCTTAGAAACAAGGAAAAGAGTGACAATTATTTCTGAGATAGGTTGTGACAGTTATTTCTCAGATAGAGATAGTGAGACTTATTTCTGAGATAGAGATAGTGAGACTTCATTCTGAGAGACAGAGTGAGACTTCATTCTGTAAGAGAGATAGTGAGACTTCATTCTGAAAGAGAGATAGTGAGATTTCGTTCTGTGAGAGAGAGATAGTGAGATTTCATTCTTAGAGCGGGATATACACTTCATTCTAAGAGAAAAAGCAAGAAAGACTTAATTCTGGAGCGACAACGCTACAGTCGGGGAGAGAGGAAGAGAGAAGGAGAGAGGGTGGGAGTCTCCTTTCTACATAGCCCAGCTAGCAGAAACATCTGTCAGCACTCAGCCACTTGTGATGAGGAGAAAAGCTGGTATGCGGCGGGCCCAGCCCAAGAATCATTGAGGCCGGTGAACTTGGCACGACTGCCTTGTTTATTTGGCCTGACCCCGCGTTCGTTCCGAGGTTACAGGACCGGCTCAGTGAAAGGAGCTTTTGTCCTGCAGGAGAAAATCTGTTACAAATATTTACCGTGGGGGAATGCAAAGACATGGCCCCACGCCAGCCAGACTGAAGAGCTATAAAATTCACGGCACATTCTTGAATTAGTCCCCTCCTTTCAAACCTCCGCTAAAAATGATTCCCTTCTTCTTATTAATGAGATCATGCTGTCACAGATTATTAACCATTTATATACACCAGCGTTAATGCGTGGATCGTATATGATTTCCTCCATCCTCCGATTTATCCTATAATTCAATGTATGTAGTTAAAGCGAGGAATGTGTATGGACACACTACTGTATATTTTATGAGTTATCCCGAACAGGAGTGGAAATGTAATAGCCTCTGATTGTATGTTTTTAAACCCAAGTCACACTATTTGCCTTACTGCTCACCCCTGTTGTGGAAGACATTTTAAAATGTAAAAAAAAAATCCCCCCCCAAAAAACAACATTGGAACGCATTCCTACACACTGCATTCAAATTCCACTGGGTGCCTGGTAAAGTCAATGGTAACAAATGTAATTTCAAAAAGGCTGCATAAATTCCCCCTTTTTTCGGTTCCTAAGAAAAGGCCATACTGGGTTTTAGCGTGAATAAATCTGCCCCGTATGTATCCGGCGTCAAGCTTCCCTCTTTTTACCCTTGCAGCCGGACCTTGCCAACATCTTCACTTGCACATTGACATGCAACAAAGCTAATGGCGCCCAGTACAGGAGGGCCTAATCTCGACTAACTGACAAGATTTAAATTGAGGAGACATCTTCCGCTGATTAGCTCCCACACCCACAATTATCCAACTGGGGTGTCAAGCAAGGTTTAACATCTCCACTGATTCTCCTCTCTGGAGACATCCGGGAGGAAATGCAATCGCTTTTAATAACTGCCTCCTCTCCTCTCCTCCTCTCTCCTCCTCTCTCCTCCACATGGCACTGACTGAGCCAGCCTGGCTGCTTCCCTCAGCTGCACCATTTCCAGCCATTCAAGCTCCCTTCAAAATTAACCTTTCCAGCGAAAATATAATTTTGCACAAAATGAACCCACCGAGTGATTCGCCCCCCCCTTTTCTCCTCTCCCCTGGAATAATTTATTCAAATTGCTCCCAACTCAGAACAGCGGAGCAATCTGCCGACCGAGGGAGTGGGACCCTGAAATTCCGGATCCCTCTTCTTACATTCGGGGGCGAAAAAAGTTTATGTACCTTGCTGTCTCTCCTGGCAAATGGGGGCCAGGCTTCCCTTCCTCCACCCCTCTGTCTTTTGTGGTGGATGGTAACCCTCTTGAGTCCATATACCTCATTAAAATTCGAATGATCTGAATATATTTTTTGCAGAACTGGTTTGATTGCCTCTCCCTGACTTGGTGTTATTTTAATCACAAGCACCTGTCGGGCCACGCACAACACCAATGACATTGAACCACTCCGGCTGACCACGTTTTTACCAGTGCATGTTATTTCAGAGGGGGGGGTGGTGGGGGGGGGTTGGCGGGTTAAAAGAGAAAGTACCTGGCATGATGGACACTTAGTTAATTGTCCTCTTCTTTCCTTCTTAGACTCCAGCGCGACATCAGCTCGGCTTATACTATCGCTCAATCAGGAGATGTTTTTAACTCTAATGAAGTGTTTTCTTCCAGTGGCGGAACGAGGACACAAAGCAAGCTGATTAATAATTTACTGTTTAGTTTTACTAATTGATCTGTTCGGGGAGATGGGATAAAAGTGGTTATGCATCCTCAGATCACAATGCTTTCATATGGCATTTATCCACAAGTCACAACAGGGTCCCACAAGATGAATAATGAACCAAACAAGATCAAATAATTATCACTGGGGACAAGGAAGAACTCCCTGACAAATACCAGCAGAATTTACCTTGGGGTTTTTTCCAGACTGCTCACAACAAAGTGAAAGAAGGGGAAGAGGACAATGTTGTTACTGTGCTCCTAGTGTGAATCAGAGTTTACAAGGGCTTAGGCCTACTTTACAACCATATTTTAAGTTGAAAATAATGAGAGAACATTTTCTTTTTCGTTGTTTAGATGATATCATGTAGGTTGACAAAAATGAATAGTCAGATTGCCTATACGGTTCTGAGTTCTTGAAATAGTTAGTGTGACAGGAGTCTTTTTAATGTTTGACGTGCAACCAAATGTCCTCTGGTTCTAATCCCGACAAGGTGAAAAATCAATTGTTGTGCCCTCGAGCAAGACGTTCACCTTGATTGGTTGTAAGTCGTACTGGATAAGAGCGTCTTCTAGATTTTCTTATGTGTAACATGTTTTATAGTAAGATAACATAAGCTAAAAAAAATATTTCACCCAATGTTGTCTTTCTTTCTCTTTCTTCTGCTATTGTGGCCTCATTTGGTCTAAATCAATCCCTCCATCTCCAATACAGTTCTCATTCATATATATATATGTATATGTGTGTGCGTGTGTGTGTGTGTGTGTGTGTGTGTGTGTGTAT
>JACXGJ010002959.1:0-58913 GCA_016801105.1 Esox niger
TGGCCCCTCTGCTGGTCCCCAGCAGGTCTACCCAAACCACCATGGACCCCCTCTTTGCCGTCCCAGTATGTCTGACAGGCATGGTACATGATCTGGATGAAGATACATTTCTCCGGCGCAGAGCTGGCCACCCATTGGTCCAAAGCGTTATCAAATACCAGGTCAAACTCTGGGCAGTCCTGAGTTACAGGGGATAAAGTGGAAGTCACTGTTAGAGGAACAACTATAGTCCCTTAGTAGCACTTATTTGATGGTCTAATAAAATCACATTACTGACTTCAGAGTTTTCACACAATGACCTACAAAGAACAAAAAGTAGGGACCTTTTAGTCAAAATGTCATAATCCCCACAACACCTTGCAGCAGATCGTGAAGAGAGGTTTGTGTGGTTGTTACACAATCAAGTTCTTCCATAGGGATAAATTCGATACACTTCAAATAAATGGATATTTTGTTTAGGCTTATGCCGGTTCAGCTTTATGATAACTGTCTAAATGTCACAAGGTGACATTTGCATCAATTCACTCTACAAAAAGGTATTTATAAAAGTCACCTTGTCCAATAGACATTTACACACTAGGGCTGGCATAAGCCGCATTTTAAGTGGATCTAAAAATCCCCTAAGGAAGAAATGAATGATGTTGCAATTAGGCAGATAACCACTTTTTTTCAAGTTTGTTCCCAGTGGGGATTCATGCGTCCAAGATGTTGGCCTATATGCTGGTGGCAAGGTCACCTTGTTGGGGTTAATGCCATTGACCTGGCGGAGCTGCTCCACAGTCCACTGTGACCTCCTGGTGAAGGGGGTGGAGCCTCCAAATCGCTTGATCTTGGTGATGAGAAGCTGAGTTGGCCTTTTATTGGTCACTGGGGATAGGCGGGAGGGATCATGAGTGTGTTACCACTGAAAGTGTTAGCAAGCACTTTATAAAATTCACAACGGACGACCATGTTAATGTACTCACTAATAGAATAAAGACAAAGACCTTTTCAAAAAGATATTCATTCAGCCAGAGGCTATAGCTTAGACCGCTGGACCAATTTGGACCAACTGAGGCCACAGATCAAAGCAGGACGTTAAAAGACAATAAAAGACTTTGCGTTACTGAAAACATCTTTAACTGTGAATTAAGGACCGTGACGCAGAGGGCACCAGTGGCCAGACGCAATCAAAGAACAACATTCAGACATCAGATTGCGGTTGTCCTAGTGTTAAAGCGATATGAGGGTTTATAATGATGGGAGACTGGCAGTGCCATGTGAGGGCACCCATCCATAAGTGGTTTGGGTCGGGACAGTGAGGGGCCGGGGCTCCGGGTGACTTCATCGCAGTAACAATAGTGACTAGGGAGATGGGTGACACTGAGCACCACTAAATATGGGAAGGATCCTTCCTGTTCAGCTTTAGGATCCATGTCCTCTCATAGTGTCAGACACAGAGATTCTAGATAGGCATCAGCACAATGTCCTCATTTCAACACAATGAATACCTCGGAATCTTCCCAGTCAGACAATGCCACCTTTATGGTTAAACAATTCCTGCTTTCTATAGCCTACGGAATAAGAGTTGTATATTGCAGGACTACGGAGTGGTAAAAGGACAGTGATGTCCAAGTCTCACACATACATATTTACCTGGTAGTAAAAGATAACGGACACTTATTCACAACGCATCTCCAACATGGATCCAACTCACAACTTTAATTTGCATTTCATAAAGCAATCTAGATCACCACTAATACCGTCAGGCACACCCTGCATTCGATTTCCTCCACACCTGCGAAAACGATTAAATACACTGACAGATGTAGATCGATAGATGTAGTAACGATGTATTAAAAAGCTCCTAACACAGGTGTTACCTGACAAACAGATGTATGTCACATAGTCTCCCTTGCCTCCAGTTGGCAAAAAAGGTACCCTTTTCCTTTTCCTCCTCTTCACCTCCACCGCCACAAGCATCCTCTCATCCCGGGGGACAAACACCTCCCTATTGATAGCGGACTGGATATTCATAGTGCAACTGAGTGCAAGGTAGTTGGCTATCTTTGAACAAAGAAACACATGTAGACAATAAGCGTCATATTATATATTATATCATAATAAAAGCAATGAGCTTTAAACTGTAATATTTATGAGTAAAATGGTGAATGATACGTTTATAAGAGTTCTTGATACGTTTATAAGAGTTCTAAAAAGAACGTCGCTAAATTATTTCATTTGAAATTTCCAGTGGCATTAAGAACACTCCTGAAGAGATCAGATATAGGGATTTACGATACCTGTTTCGTTGCTTTACTCTTCGCACCTCCAAGACGCAGTAATTCTCACCAAACTATTCCAAGTTACGCCTTTTTAAAGTGTTGGCACACCACAACGGCGTGCCTTACGGAGAAGGCGACTCGGTCTGGGAGACCGTTCTATTTGACCTTAGTAAGGATGTCACGTGGGAAAATTGACAACGGAGTTTGAATTTCATTACAACAGACTTATAATCATACAATATTAGTTACAATACAAAACAGTCATCCTAATTTACAAGGACTGTCATTATTTATTGCGGATTGCAAATGCCTAAACCATGCATGTTAAGTAAATCCTACAACTATTTCCATAAACTAGTGTAAAAACGTATTTTGTCATGAAACTACTTTTTAAAGTTCCCTATTCTTTCTTCTTAAACGTAAAGTTGAATGAGGATACCAGGCAGACAGCTGTCGATATCTATTTTAATGTAAAACAAATCGTTTAACATGGCTAATAAGCACCACGTCATTAATTCGGAGACAACACAACGAGCATGACAGTTCAATGGGCGAAGTGTAAACATGACAGAAAGGGTGTCCTCTAGTGCTAGTAAAGGGTAAAGCTGAAGTGTTAACTACCCACAATTCAATTAACCACAATTCAATTTCCTTTGCGTTCAGTATTTAATTTTGCCTGGAATCATAACTCTATGCAAAATTAAGCATATACATATATATCAGTGGAACACCTTATGGCACATCAATAGGTAAGTTGTATCATGAGGAGGTTGTCAGCGTGTTAGGTTTGAGTGTAACAATGACATGTAAACAAGGGTAACAGGCCACTCAATACCCATATTTAAATACTGAGCCAAACTGAAATAAGCTGAGCTCTACTGCATTGGCCAAGTTACATCCCACCAAACATTAGGGGGAGGAAATATCTATGACTCCGGATTAAATGCTACACTCTAATAGGTCTGAGGGGAACCTAAATATCAAATATTCAGAAAAACACTAAAGGTATTTCTCTATCAACACATACTGGGTAAAAAAAAGATCATGGATGAAGAAAGCAAAAAAGACATCCTTTTGCAGAGAGCTCTGATTTGAGTTATGATGGTAATAGCGTTATATTTATTTTGAATAAACAATCCCAAAGAAGCCCTCCAAGTGGCTTTCTGCATGCCGCAAATCCAGATTTATAGCTAGACATTATTACTGAAAGCATATTCCTCCCTGTCTAGACATTCTGAATATCATGCTTTGTTTTCCTTTTGACCCGAATCGTTATTGATTTAAACAAGGTGTTAGAAAAATAAGTACAGTATTCTCCAAGCCTCGCCATTGAAACTGTTACGTTAGGCAGATATGCATTAAACTTTTAGCATGGGTCCTTCATGCATGTTTCTTCTTTTACTGATATATTCTGTCTCTGTTAGTTGCCTGACTAGAAAATACCGAAAAATATCAAGTTCCTGAATATGTGCAACATGTCTGTGTTAATAGTACAAATGTATCTAACGTTGCTCTATTCGTGGATGTTTCAGACAAAAACTGCACCAGCCACTAAGTTAGCAAAGAGATCAACAAAAACGGTATTTGGCAATCTCTAAACTTGTGTATTCAACATTTATATCATTCCGTCATCCTATATGGAAACCTTGCGATTAATCTGTTAGTGTAAACATGGGAACATTACAATCTGGCATCTCCTCACAGCAGAGCAGTACTGTTATAGGTGTTTTGAGGAGGTACAATTTTGGCCTCTGCATCCTTTGCTAATGTGATCTCAAAGCAGCTTAGCAATGTTAAAAAGGGAATACTGGACAAACTGTCTGTGGACTGTGAATTATACACTAGACTTTAGGACTGCATCCTATTTGGTCTACTGTATGCTCCAGGCCAGTGTCACCCTTATTAGGGCTTTAACCCTGGTTGAACACAAACAAACAAAACAATGGTGGTTGTAGTATCTTCTCTGTGGCATCAGACCGTAAAGGGATGGATTTTAATGTAACTCTACAGGCAAAGCATCTGAATGAGGGTTGACGCTTAGAGTTGAAAGAGTTTAGGCTTTAGCCATGGCTACATTTTCAGGAGTGACACATTTCAAGTCGAGGCTTTGTTGCTGTAGATTCCAAGAGGATAGACACCAAAATATTTCCCAGAGAACCAGTCATCACTGAGGGTCACAGGAAACAGTCTTTTATCAGGTTGGTAGGTGCGTAGGAAGGAATACAGTCTTCATTTAACACACGAGGTGGATCAGTTGTCAGCATTAGAGGAACAGTCAACATTAGGATCAATGGGTAAAGGGAAAAGGGAAGGGTCTCTGACAAGATGACCACAGGCTGACCACAGACTGACCACAGGCTGACCAGAAGATGACCACAAACTTTGATGTGGTCCCTGAATCACAATTATGTCTCCTCTTTCTAGATCAAGTGTGTGTCTGTGTGTGATCAGGTTTCACCATGTAAATGTTCCCAAACTGTGGTAAACCAGGTAAATTTTTCCTGTCTCCATTTTTTTGGCCTAAGTTTCATGGTAAAGACAGGTTAAGAGTTAATGATTAGGTTTAGGGTTAAGGTAACTGAGGTTAAGGTTAGTGTTAAGGTGAGGGCAGAATTAATAAAAATAGGATTTTAAAGGAGAATGCATTTTGATTTCCCCTACATACAGATTAATTAGATGTATGTTTATGTTGGCTGTGGGTCATGATAACTCTGGGTTATCCTGAGAGAGCTGGGTGGGATACTCTTGTCTGTACATGAAGGTGAGAAGAAATAGAGCCACGTCATGTGAACACCAATAAGCTGTATGCGAGGTCACCGCCGACCAATAGCGGCTCTCCACCATACCCTCCCGCAACTCGAAGTCAATACGCCTCTCCAACTCCACTGTAACACACAAGAAGACAAAGTTGAATGTTTTCTCCCAGATTTTGTGATATCTTTCGGCTTTCCTGCAATTTTTCCCCTGTACCCCGCGGGACCCCCAGTCTAATCCGCAATAAGGATTGGAACCCTGGTCTCACGACGGCGCAGCTAACTGCGAGGTAATGGCATTAACGCTGCGCCATTAAGAGGCCACGTGAAGGCTGTACAATTGAAACGCACACTAGAACGACAACACGAGAAAGCTTTTAGAAAATGCAACAGGGAAACCTCCGTAAAAACGGATTTGTGCGTTATGAGGTTTCTCACTGTTTCAGATAATAATATGGGTCGAATATGGTTTTTAATACTTTACTGTTTTGATTATTATGTGTTATATAGGGCATAGAAGCCCAATGGTAAGTGCTTAGGCTCCATGGATGGAGAACAGAAATACATACATGTGGCGTTGTCCAGGACAGCCGACGTGGATCTAGACATGGAAGGCTCCATCTCCCTTGTCTCTTGGACAACTGGTAACTTCTCCTCTAGCTCAGCAGAAACACCCTCCTCCCCTGATACGGCGTTATCCACCTCCAAGGCTCCACCCTCAGAGTCGGAAGGCTCCTCCTCCACACCGCCCACCTGACCACTGGAGCGAGAGAAGCGGGAGAAGAAGATCCCGCCAATGCCTTTTCCAAGACTTGCGGCTCCTGCCGAGACAGGAAACAGAGCAGAACTTAAAGACAGGCAGTCGCAGCGGAGCTCTTATCCTGTACACAACACTATCATCGACTCAGGTCATCGCCATAGACTTGTTACTATAACACAACGTGTTACATAAAAAAGAATATCCAATTATGAAGCTAGGAAATCCTTTTTTCCAAGGTCCTAGAGTGTCAATCCCCGTGGCAGGACATAATTGCTCTGCATTGATTTGTTGAAGCTGGGCAGTGAATTTGTGCATGGCTTGCTGCTACATCAGCTTTGGGAGCTACTTCTGTTTCAGCGAGCTTAAATAAGCTACTTCAACAGAATGAAATATACACCTCTGGAAAAAATGAAGAGACCCCTGCACCTTTGTCTTTCCCTTCCAAAAAGGTTGAAAAAGGGGGGTTTTGAATGTGGAAAAGAAGCATTCAATTTGCAGTGGTCTCTTAATATAAACCCTTCCTCACTCCATTTCAACGTTTTTGGAAAGGAAAGAAAAAGGTACAGTGGTCTCTTTTTTTTTCCCGGAGCCTATTTATAATGCCCAACAGCCCACTCTCTACTAGTTCATCACTATTGTTGTTGGCTCCTTGGGGTTTAAGGCTGGGTGTTTTGTGAAAGCACTTAGTGACAACTGCTGATGTAAAAAGGGCTTTATAAAATAAATGTGATTGATTGATTGATACTATGCTATAAGAAAATCGGAAAAGTCTAAAGTAAAAGGATAATACAAAGATACAAGTCTAAAAGTGAGTTGATCTTTCCTCCCACTTACCCATGATGCTGGCTTTACCCAGGTTAGTAATGGACTCTCCGTAGTGTCTTCGGGTCTGAGGGGGGGAGGTACAAGGACTGGGGAGGCTCTCCGTGTCTGAGACAGAAGCACTCTCCTTCAGTGCCGGGTTGAGAAATGTGGGACGGATCTGGTCATACGGAGTCGGGCTACTGGTGTTATACCTATAGATCCCGGTCACAATATCCACACGTCATTCACAAACATATGTACATGTTCCTGATTCATCCAAAATGGCTCCAGAGTGCGGTATTCCGCCGCTGACACCCTGTGTGTGTGTGTGTGTGTGTGTATGGCAGCGGTCTATTCTAGGCAAATTGATACACAAAATCTGGTACTCACCAGGGTTTTTGCTGTATTGATCGGGATTTCAACATAATCAATCCTCTACTCACCAGTGTATTTGGACAGGTGAAATGTTACTGTAGTTCTTTAAGATCAGAGGCTCCAAACGGTATGCCTGAAAACACAGCAAGCAAAAGCCTTGTTAAGCACATCCACCAAAACATGTCACCTGCAACCTAGAACCAAAATGTACACTGGCTAGCTAATCACTAGGAAAACAGAAAGAACAGGCAAGTGTCCATCCTTGCCAAAAGCCTAACTCCAGCCATAACCCCCACCCTTGCCCCAACCCTAACCCCAACAAAGACTGACTGTTCGGGTTAGGCTGGTTATCTCACCACTGGGTCAGTGGGATGAAATATGTTGAAGAGGCGTTGGCAGATGGATTTGGGCAAGATGTGATCCTGGGTCACATTGTTCCCTGGCCGGATCCCTCGCAAGGCCAGGAATACAGCCAGGGGAGAACCCATGCAGAAGAAGTTTTCCACCTAGAACGGATTAAACACACAACGAGGAGGATACATTAAAATACGATTTGGAATATACACAGTACATACACATCAGAGGGAAACCAAGGTAACGGTAAATCCCTGGTTCAATGTACAGTATCTGTCACAACAATGAGAAGAAAGGGAACATAGCAACGTCACCTTAAATTTCAAGGCAGAAGAAAAGCATTCAGATGAAGGGGATTGCATAGCAGCAAACTGACTTTCCAAATCTCGTAACCTAGAAACCGGTTTCATCATACAATTAGAGATGCAATGAATATAAACATACAACAGCGAGGACAAACAACTGTGGGCTCTTTTCATAGGGAATACAGTAGCAAAAGACAAATGTGCAGAAAATGTAAAACTCATCGGACAGGTTCAAGTAACCCTTCCCGGTTTCAGGCCGATTCTTTTGTTGTTTGGCGACTGACGAACATTTGGTGAACATTTGGTGAACGTTCGGTGACTTGTTTGTCTACCTACCTGAGCCGTGTGAGTCTCAGCTCCTCTTGTAGCTGCCGCTCCTGATAGCTCGACCAGCACTCGTGAAGCTCTTCTGCGTCGGCTTCTCTGTGGTGAAAGCGTACTGGGTCCCAGCCCGTCATGATGTCGAAGGTGATGACGCAGCCCAGGGAGTGGGACACAATGGAGACCTTGCCGCTCTCCTCAAACTCAGGGTTCCTCTTGCAGAAGAGGGTGTAGAGACGATTCAGCTCCTGAGTCAAGCCCTTTGTGATCTACAGACAGAACATAAAGGAGTGTTTGGTGTCCTGAATGTAAGCTCCTCAAATCCCATTGTATTTGTAAAATACTTTGTTAACTGACTTTTCTGACTTTGGGGCCCTTCGCGAAAAACCCAGTAAATTAAGTAAAAATGAATAAATTCACATCTATTACTTGACTATTTACGGAGTAACGGTACCGGGTCGGCATGCTAAGTTACGGGTCAGTCGGGTTTATTTACATACAGGAGACTGATATGAAACCTGAATCAGGGGAATCTCACTGCTCTGGACTGTGCTGATCAACCTGTATCCCATTTTATGTATCAGAATGCTGCTATTGGCAATGATTCTCTTTAGCTGTTATGGCGAGGATACACTTTCTACTGACAATAAACAATTCAATCACTCTGATACACAGCAGATTAGATTTTTTTCTTCTTTAACTCTGGGAGTTAAAAGTACAGAAGTCAGTCTCATGTGATATGATTGACCACCGCCCATATATGGAGTTGCTGCACTCGATGTACATTGCTAGACACAGCTGACTTTGTCCACCTGCCAGTAGGAAGTTGGTTTGATATCGATGGCATACGATGCAGATATTGAAGTTGTGGGGATGTCTGAGGAGCTGGTTTTGGGTGTGGGATGCTTATTTGACCGCCATATTTAGCTGGCCTTTGCTGATAAGGCAGTGAAATATCAGCACCAAACGTCACGCCTGAACGGCCTCGTCTATCAGCATAGGGTTACAGGGGGACGTTCAAGAGCCTTGACATACATAGGCTGGCCGTAAGTGGCTTTCAGATTGCAGGCCTGCACAAAGCATGTGTGTGTATGTGTGTGCGCTGAATTAAGTTGTTTTAATCATAGTCTTTGCTCTGTTAATACTAAAATGTTATTTTTATTATATGAACATCGACTTTGAATATTAATAAATGGCTGGTGTAATTAATTTGTCTCAATAAATATGAGGGGTGTGGGTCAAAGAGAGGGAGTCAGAGAAAAAGAGAAGACACAGAAGGAGCCTCTCACCTCATCTCTGTACAGTGGGCTGGTGTAGTACATGATATCCATGGCACTGCTGTTGAGCATGTCCCTAAGCCCTCTAACTTTGTCTGGAGTGATAGAGTCCACCGTGTCTGCAATCATCGAATACACACACACAGACACACACACGCACGCGCGCACACACACACACACACACATACGCACATATCCTCAAGTCATCTACAAAGTCATTTCAGTCCCGCCATTACATGCTGTACAACAGTGGGACTTCCCTTTCTGTACACACACATGATGTTAATCTGTTTCATTTAACCTGTAGTTTTGAAGTTTTTGTCATTAAAGTAAGAAAAACACAGCATATCTCCATTATCTGGAAATGTCCAAGAGCTAAAACTAAAATCTCAGCATCCTGCAATCCATGCTCCCATCTGGTTTAATGGCAACATGTTAATGATGCATTTGGACTCAAGGGGGAATTCTAAATAACCTCGGTTACACAATGTTCAGCAATAAAAGTCACCATTCTTTTTTCTGTATTTATATATTTTTTTTTACTTTACAGTACAATATGTTCACAAACTTGAATTATGTACTATTCTTTTTATGGTTGACCAATATTTAGCCATTAGACAGTCAGTACTTCTTATTTAGTTCAAAGCACATTGTGTCATCCAGCTGGTATTTACACAACCTAAATGGTTCTGGACACAGCTTTATCTTCATTTAACGGGTCAATGTGGCTGTGGTCTAATGTGCTTATACATACCTCCATCCAAGCACAGTTTAGACCTCCATTCCACAGGAAGGAACTCCACATGCTCTGTGGAACGATCAGAAAAATGCTTCTCCTCCATTTTCCTAGCAGCGTCCCTCATCCTATACAACAGTAATGGCACAGACACTTATGCATGTACATGACTGTTCAGTCATATTTTCTATGAACACCTCCTTCATAAAGTGTAATAAACACAATTAAAATGCATCAAAATACACACAACAACAGTGTTAATTACTGGTCATGAATGAAAGATTAAAGACAGACTTTTTTGTCCCACTCTGCTACTTTTTCCTCCAGCAATACTGTGTTACAAACACCACTATGACAGGGTCCGATACGGTTTAAGACAATTACATAACAGAGGTCCTTGTGCTTGTTATCTCACATGCTTGTGTTCCTGATGATTCGGCCCTGATCCATCTTCTGGCCAATCCCGTGCACCACAAAGACGATGTGGGTGGTTTCGGGTGGAGTATCTTCAGGCGCCGCCTCTTCCACATAGCCACGATGGAGACGTGTCCCACTGCTACCAGCTGAGCACAACGCAGTGGAATTATACCAGCTTTTATACGATGTAATTGGACCCTCTCACACTTTACAGAAACACGTTTCAGCTGTCGGACACCTCTGGTTCTTTAAACAATGTATATTTTAGGAACAATATATGAAACAGGAATGATAGCGTGCTTATCCCAAGGCTGGCAATGTTACAGACCTTTGGAAAAGCCAAGTCTCTGGGTGACCGTGCGTGCGATCTTGGAGGTGGTGGCGTCACTGTAGAGATAGACCTCGTCCACACTGTGCCAGTCCACATGGCTTCGGCTTAGCTTCAAACTGTGAATCGCTGGGAAAGAAATGAATCAAGAGGATCTTTAATTAACGTAGCCCTATTAACTTAAATCTGTTCATGTGATTCAAGTCTCTAGTGAGTCATGGAAAAATCCCTCTTGCAAACAGTTCACCACTTGCATGCACTCAATCAACTTTCAGTAGAAATAATTATATGAAGTGGATGTCACTTGTTTTTGGTGAAGAAGTCTTTTAAAAAATGTCCCGCTACCATGGCTATGACAAAGATAAGTGATGGTCATTTTTCCACAATATTGTGACGGACAGACATTTTCCCTTCCCAGTTTAAATATGCAAAACAGTTTGATAGCAGATGGCTCATACTGGCAGGTGACCTTGTGAATGCACCTCTAGCTTTGCTGAGTTCAGCTTCAACAACCTCACCTGACAGGCTTTCTTTGTGACCCTGCCCTAAATGTCACGGTCCGACGCGAAAGAATGAAAGCCTACACTCAGTGTTTCGATCACTTGCTTTAGTGCCCCACAGCTGCCAGTCCTGCACGTATTGTGATACCAGGTCCATGAAAGCACTAGGAAAGGCCAATATGTGACCTAGTGAGTGCTTATGTGATGCAAGGTCTGGTGCTCCAGCCATGTTTCCTTTCTTCTAGGGTTTAGAAGATAAGGCCCTGGGATGGGACACAGGAAATGTATTCACCAGCTCATATGAGCCGTTATGATCTCACCGGCAAAAGCTGATGCAAGGTTATTTACTTTAATATGCTGAAATGGGGAGTGCATTAATACTGAGTGCGTCCACTTTACCATCCTTGCTGTCCACTGTGGTGGTCACCATTTCAGTAGCCATCTCATAGGTCTCCCTCATTTGGTGGCCACGGAAACGAGCCAGGTGTTCCAGCTCAATTTGGTCACTCTCGTCCTCTTCCAGGGGAAGCCATGTGCCGTCGATGAACCACTGGCCCCTCATCACAGGGATACGGTCCTGCTCTGTAGACAGGGGGGTTGGACTGTATATGGTCAGGTCAGCCGACGCTAAAGTATATATTGGTCCGACTCTATTGAGTAAGAAGTTGGCTATCTTGGCTTTATGCTGATGGATTTTGGATTGTTAGATATAATAATGGGTGTCACTAATGAAAATAAGTGTGAGAGAGAATACTTTATGATTAATCAAATTAGGCAACTCACGGTTCCAGTAGACTGGGTAACATTCTTTCTCTTTAACGTCCACTTCATAGAGACCCCCTCTGACACAAACAGCCTCAACGTTGACACTTGCGGAATCCAAGTCGATTTCATCGGTCTCCGATCCTCTTTTCCCTCCACCCACCGAGTGCACTGCGGTCAGCTCCGCTTGTATGGCTGTCCCCTCAGCTGCGTCCTCCGGTAGGGGATCCACCAGCGTGGCTGACACACTACCTTGCGCTGGTTCGTTGGTGGGACTTCGACTTTTGACCTTGCAGGGATTTAGTTTACATAATTTGCGATAAATTACTTCAATTTTTAAAGAGTCATGTCCAACAAATGGCTTCCAGGTTTTTTTGTCTTCCTTGTAAAACCAACGCACTTCCTCGGGTCCCAGCTCGGTGACCACCTCTCCGCGGTGCCTGGAACTGTTCGAGCGATTCCGCTTCTTTGTAGACACATTGCCATCACTTTCAGTGTAGTTCAAGTCGTTTGTGATTTCCAAATAGCCGGTTCCCGAGTCGGGCAGAGAGTGATAGCCAGAGTATGCTTCTTCCACAAGGCCCAATATCATGCCGTCCTGAGATAATCGGTGATCGCCTAGCAGCAGCGGAGGAAGATGCTCCAAGCCGGACTGGACCGAGTCCATTTCCCGATGTATAGTCTCCCCCATAGGTTCTTCATAACAGGACACAAACACATCATTTGCCATATCCCAGTCATTGCTGCTCACGGAATTATTATCCGAGCTCGGCTGACGGGACGATTTAATATCCTTAAAACTGCTCATGACTACAAATACAATTATAGCATACCTCTTATTGACAAAAAATCGATAAGCCAATAGCTGACGATCAAATCTTGTTTGTTACTGTGCTCTTGTTTAACTCAAATCTATTATTTATTGTCACAGGTCCATGATAAACGGTTTCCAAACCTTATTGTTTACCGTAAATGTCACCAGCTACGCCGGTTCATCCACTCTTTCAGAAAAAAAATACGGAAAATTAGACTTGAAATTATTAATGCAGAGAAAAATGTGGTCCCTGTCAATAGTCTACCTTTTACCTTTTATATTCACATGTCTATTAGCAAAAAAATACTAAATTACACTGGTAGATTACGTGCTCCTCCCAAATGCGCGAAGAAATTACAATATGGTTAGTATGGTGCACGGGCTTGTCAGCCACCGTAGCTCAAAGACGGAAGTGCCTGTAATGGAGGATACAAATGTTGTTTTTGCCACGGATTTGATGATGAATCGGATTATTTATCTTTAACCAAAAGTAAAAATGGCTGCCGTCTTTCTAGTTATGTTATATGAATATTCGCCTTTATTTTATATAAGTGTCATATCGTTATGTTTCGTTATTACCGCCGCAATGGTCCTCGGCTGGTAGGTTCCTCAAAAGACAAAACATGGTTATTATTATTGAATGAACGGCATATAAATCTGTTGTTAGCTATAATCTGGTCATTGGCAGTGTAGTCGTGTGTACCTTCGAATGAGTTAAAGCCAATCTCTCCTATGGTTTTATTGTAATAAAGATGACAAAAGACGCATTGATCATTTGACAGCGCGATTGCGGCGTTTACAACTCACGTGACAACAATCAAAGTCGCGACATGTTTGACACTGACAGAAAGAAAACAATATAGTTAGATAAACATGACAAGTGGGAATCTGAACAAAGTACCATAGCCTCAGAATTACTTTCTGTCTTCTAAAATGTCTTCTAACAAGGCTGGGAAGAAATCTTTCCTTGCAATATTAGGCTATGGAGAGCTTTATTTAAAGTTCTATTAAATGTTTTTTTTCGTTTACACACAACAGAGGGTAATAGCCTTCATTAAAAGGTTCTCCTATGTTCCACCTCATTCCCCATAGGTTTGGTTTTGACGTCCCAGTGATTCTCCGCAGCTCTGATGAGACCGAGTCAGTCTTGCCTGTCCCAGAGAAGAGGATGGTCCAGGTGACCAATCCCTTTGCCCTAGAAATTGGCTCCTCAGGGTCAGCATCTGTGAAAGGTGAGACAGTATTCAAGAACAGTTGTTTTGCAACTCACCTGACATAAGGCCTGAATGCTATTCCCACATAGAAGAACGTCTTGTGAAAAGAAAAGCTAAAATCTCACACTCTGGAGCTCTCAGGAAAACCGTGATCATTCACCAGCGGGTTGTTATCTTGTGGGTATCAGGTGATGGATTAATGGATAAAAATGCTGCACAGGCCAAGTTTCCTATAACATTTGCTACCATGTCTAGAGGAAGAGAGCTCAGTGACTGTGTTGGAGGGCTATTTGTTATTATTTTAAAGCAGTCCTTCGTGTGGATATTTTGGAGGAATTCCAATAAGTTGTTCAATGAGAAAAGTTGTAATGCTAAATTAAAGTACTTATTTTATTTGTCCATGAAAAAGAAGAACCTTACCCCTTTTAAGTAGCACATTATCAAAGTGAATCAATTGAAGCCCAGATAACTGAATGAAGAGGCTAAAGTACATGGTTTATTAGGCTAGAGTCCTATTGGTCTGCATCATCATGCAAACAGAAATTGAGACATATAATGACCAGTCACAGACGAGTATATCAATGGTGACTAATCATTCTACACATGTCATTACATTCCTATTCACTACTACTGAGAATACAAAGCAACCTCACTTGTATAGACCAGAACCTTCCTGATATAAGGCTTGTGCCCTGTTGTTGTTCTCCTGAAAATCGAATATGTGGAGGCCACATGTCAGACCATACCACAAAAGGTCAGTCACCTGAACAGTACATTTTATTGATATATGTTTTGCCTGGTAACTAGAGAAATAAACTATAGTACTATATCCACGTACCTTTCCTCAACCTCCATCCAACTTCCTCTGAAACATACTGTCATTGTTGAAGTAAAGGATGATATTTTCAGGCACAGGTTTCACTTGGGAAAAAAATATTCATCTGCTTTGTGAAAAGGGATTGCATTTGTTTAGTAACCTCACTCCTGTCAACAGCTAAGTCTGTTCGAAATCATAGACAAAACATCTTTCAATTTCAGAAAAATGGTTTTCTACTGGAAACATGATGACACCAGGTGAATGCCAGCTTATCTTTCTTAATAAAACTGATTATTTGTTTTCTTTCTTCCAGAGGGTATATCTCTGCATCCATGTTGCCTAGAGCCGTGTGTGCTCAGCTGTTACTGGGGATGTGGTGTCTATGCCCTTCAGGGGGCGCTACAGACCCATCAACACAGCCCCAGTAAGCTCAGCACGCCACAGCTTTTCCAGGAAGCTCTTCACTTCCAGTACCACCACTGTCAAACTTTCCAGTATCCTTTTCACAGGCCCTGATCTGATAATTGTATAATCAGGATTTGTTGTTTGGTTTGTAATCTGATAAGTACAAGTATGGTGTTATATTTATGTCTTTGAAGAGATACTTTTGCCTATCCTACTCATTTGTCTTAATTGATATATGACCTCATTTTATTTCATTGTCATAATATTAAGTTGGCCCTTGTTTCCTATTTATGACAAAGGTTAGACATAAAACCTTTAGTGAGGCTGTTTCTGACACTATGGTCCATTTTTTAAACAGCCTGCCTGGATGTCTGAGGGATGCAGAGACCATGTAATACAAAAAACAGACTTCTTTGTGTCCTGGCTTTTTAAATTGTATTTTTTATGTTGTCTTGTGCTGATCAATTGTATTGTTCATTTTATTTCTTATTCCTGTGCTCTATAAAAAAAGGAAAAGTCATTCACATTGAAACTACAGGAATCCATTTAAGTTCTTCAAGGAAAAATATTAATGTGTACTTAAAAGAAGATATTTTAGTTGTTCCTTAAATAATAATTTGAACCATGCTCCAACAGATGGTGTCAAACACTCCTCCAGCATCTTTTAATTAGATCTGCATCATACAAATGTTCTTTGTGAACACCTCAAACCTAGATTCATCTGTCCATAACACATTTTCCAGTCTCAGTCCAGTATTGTGTTTTTTTGTCCATCTTTTATTTTTATTGGCCTGTCTGAGATATGGCTTCTTCTTTGCAACCCTGCCTAGAAGGCCAACATCCCAGAGTGGCCTCTTCACTGTTGATGTTGAGTCTTTTTGTTTTGGAACACATGATTGCTGATAATGGGCCTCTGTACGCCTATGTAGATATTTCCTAAAAAATCTGCCATTTCCAGCTTCAATAGTCATTACCAACAACATTAACAATATCTACACTGCATTTCTGATCAGTTTACTAATATTTTAATGGACCAAAAATACACTTTTCTTTCGAAAAACAAGAACATTTCTGAGTGACCCAAACTTTTGTGTATGTAAAGTTAGATTTGATGTTGAAACACAAATTGGAAGATCGCTGCTGGGCTTTCAAATTGTATGTCTTTAAGTTCGGTCTATTTTCCTCATGCATACATTTCATCCCTTAACCAAACCCTTAGTACTGGTGCAGATGACAGAGAGGAGCTTCATACTAAGATGCCACCTGATCTGGGGATTTCTGATTTCGGTCTTTTGCCGCGGGAACGTTACCCCCTAGTGGCTCTACTGACGCTGTCTGAACCTGAAGCTAGGGACACATACAATATTGTGAGTATGAATTTCATGATAGTACTCGGAACATTATCACATGGGGTCTGTTTAATTTACACATCTTAAGCCTAGTTTTAGAACATCCTCAACTCCTAATTCCCACTGGAAGTGTTTTTAGGCCCCAGTCGAAATGTTTATTTACAGTGTTACTAATGCGAGCCACATCTGATCTAGTGTCCTAATGTGGCAGTCATTTTGGACAGTCATTATTCTGTATGGTTTGTCTCAGATGGCCAGTGTCACCGTGCTTCATGTTCCAGATGACAAATACAGCCTGTCGGCGCGGATTCTGTTTCAGTATCTCCTCACTGCCCAAGGAAACATGTACGAGTTGAAGGTATGACTAGTGCATTATTCATTCATTTATTCATCCTATGGACATAAAAATCGAATGGTTCAGGATGTGGATAAGTGCTGAGTGAGATTACGGGAGCGAGCTATTACATTATTTAGTTTCTTTGGTTGTTCTGTATACCACTTATATATTGCCTCCATGGTATGTTGTTGATAATGGTATGTTGTTGAAAATGTCAACTGTTAAGTCTAATGCCAGCTGTAATCATACCTACAAATGCTTCCTCCTCTAGCCACTCTTTATGTCAGCTGAGAGCAGGGGGTTGTCAGGGGTGACAGATTTCACGCCGAGCACGGAGGTTCCAGCAGAACCACAGGAAAGAGGAACAGGAAAGGAGAAAGAGGAGGTAATTCCAGGAACGCAAGACGAAGAGTGGTCCGAAGAGGTAAAAGGCCGGGACTGCGTGGTGTGTCAGAACGCGCCTGTTAACCGAGTCCTGCTTCCCTGTCGGCACGCGTGCGTGTGCGACGGCTGTGTCGACCGTTTCCAACACTGCCCCATCTGCAGGGCTTTCGTGTTGGAGTCCTTTACCCTGTCCCAGCAGCTCCCTACGGAGGACGACAACGTAGAGGAACGATGAAGCGTCTCGTAGCAGGCCCCGCCTGTTATTATTTATAAAATGAACGTAATGTTAC
Organism: Esox niger; assembly: GCA_016801105.1. Taxonomy (NCBI): domain Eukaryota; kingdom Metazoa; phylum Chordata; class Actinopteri; order Esociformes; family Esocidae; genus Esox; species Esox niger. The sequence goes on from JACXGJ010002959.1 coordinate 17,567, forward strand.
TCATTGGAGTAGCTTTAAGAAGTACTGACTGGAAGGGTGCCCAGACAGTCTAAGGATGCTGCTTCAGCAGAAACGATTGCACCATTTCAGGGGAATCAAAGTGTTTATCATATGTTTTATTGGAAAAGGTTCAACTGTTTTCCGGGTATGTTAGCGTGTGAATCACATTTTGAGTTTGAAGTGAAAACTATTCCTTGAACTGTTTGGAGCTAATGTAGAAAATGGAAATGTTAAAATGTTTGTTTAATATATGTTTGTCATTATAAACTGGGTTGTGTTAAACCCAGAATGCTGATCGTCTGAACGCCTCAGGTTCTCTGAACATATACCACAGGTATTAGAAAATAAACTTAAACTGTTCTAATTGGTAACCAGTTTATAATAGCTATAAGGCACCTTGAGGTTTTGTGCTGTATTGTGCTATACCATGGCTATGGGCTATAACCTAACAGTCCAGAATTCCATACGTGGTGAGTGTTTTTTTTTCCTTTTCAGCCTGAAGTGTGAAATTGGCATCAGTTTTCCAAAGCATCAACAAGAGCCCAATTTTTACCAGTGTGATATATCAATGATTTTAATGTGGCATATTCTTTATATGCTTTTACAGATACAAGTGCTCCGATGACAGGAGTATTTGTCTTTAAATGTTATATAATTGTAAAATACTGGGCTGTGGTCATCATTTCACACTACGAAATGGGCACATGGTCATCCTGTATTGATGTAAGCATTTTCAGCATCCGTAGCTGTTTTGAGGTCACACTGAGTCTGTATATAAATGGTACTCTGATAACACATCCCAGATCTGCTTTTCCCAACAAACTGCATTATACAAAAACATAGCAAAAAAAGAAATGGAACAAAACAATTTTTTAAACCCTCAGCGATGGTCTCTTAATGTCATTTAATAGAACGTTGCAACAGCAAAACCCACATCTCTCCTGCTTTCTCACCTACTCTCCACTTTCACATATAGAATACAGATATAGGCATTTATATAGGCTTGTAGTCCAGCTTGGATTCAAGTTTCTTCGAATCGGCCACCTTCCGAACTGCCTTCATAAAGTCTTCCTGAGTGACATACTCGTGATCGGTACGGATCGCAAACATTCCTGAAAGGCAGAAAGACAGAGGGTGAACAACTGGCTGGTTCAAACCAATGACAGTTTTGCTTAACTAGGTTAAATTAAACATACATTTTTAGTCAAAAAGGAAGCTTTATTTGTTTCTTGGGAAGTTACCTGCTTCCGTGCACACATTTCTCAAATCTGCACCGTTGAAGCCATCTGAAAGTTTCACAATCGCCTCGTAATCTAAAAACACAAAGCGGCAACACCCGTCACATGTAGTAGAAGTCTAAAATGTGACTACACAAAAATTTCTTCCAGCTGTGTCTAAATCAAGAACACAGTGACTGATATCAGACAAACACCTATCTCTCCATGCTTGGTGATGGGTCCGGAGTGGATCTTTAGGATATCCAAACGGGCCTGTTCATTGGGCAGCTCAACATCTGTTAAAACAACAAGTTGTCAGTCATCTTTTCAAACCGCAGACAATGGCATTTTGTACAATGTGGTTACGATGGAGAAAGACGATAAACCCCATGAGTTAAGTCCCAAAGCAGATTGGTTCCTGAATGGTTCCTTATAGAACACGACTGGAAAGTAAGACTGAGAACATACGTATCTTGCGGTCCAGCCTGCCAGGACGCAGCAGCGCAGGGTCCAGGGTATCGGGCCGGTTAGTGGCCATGATCATCTTGACTCTGTGCAGGGTGTCAAAGCCGTCCATTTGGTTCAGCAGCTGTGTGGACACATGGGCACCCAGCACCAAGTTCATGACAAACACACTCAGTGAGAAGGTTGCTTATCGCAATGTCTGTCAAGCTGGCTGCAAACTATAAACTGAGTGGAAAGCAACAACTGTTGAACAACAGCCATGCTACATAACCTGTAAGAGGTATGGCTGCCCATCTTACCTCCATCAGTGTCCTCTGGATCTCTCTGTCAGCAGACGTGCCCTCTGAGAATCTTCGGCCACCTTGTGGAAGAAAATAAATATTCATAAACATATTCAATTTTCCCAAGAAGTATGGCATCAGGGTTCTGGATGCTGAGCCTGGAATCAAATGTGTGTTTTTTGTACAACCAACTCATTGGGTCGACCAAACACAGCACGTAACTAAGAACACAGCACAACTGGATCCGGGAGCGGGCTATATCTCAGGGTATTATTTACCGATGGCATCGATCTCGTCCATGAAGATGATGCAGGGCTGGTGGTCCCTGGCGTAGTTGAACATCTCCCTGATGAGCCTGGCACTCTCTCCTATGTACTTGTCCACAATGGAACTGGACACCACCTGGCAGCCCAGCGGGCGTAAACGAGGACATACCAAGCATCAGCCATGTTGTTCAAAGAATAGCTGACTGAAAGGCAGGAGCCGGAAAATTTGTGTAGCCCACAACTCACCTTGAGGAAGTTACAGTCCATCTGACTGGCCACAGCTCTAGCCAGAAGGGTTTTTCCAGTGCCTAATGAAAAACAGTGATTAGAGGAACTCCAACAATAAACTGCTAGGACCTTGGTGACAACATTTCTCAAATCCCTCCACTTCCATCTCAGTATGCATTGTGCAGTCCGAACATAGGGACCTCAGGTCTTTGCCGATGCGTTTTTGAGATCAAGGTAAAGAAAACCAAGACATCTGAAATCGAGGTAAAACCATAGATTCAGTCAGACGCTAGTTTGAAATGGGGATTGGGCCTCACCTGGTGGTCCATAGAGCAGGCACCCTTTTGGAGGGATAATTCCCACCCTCAGGAAGAGCTCAGGGTTGGTCAGAGGAAGCTCAATCACCTGACAGGGAACATAGGGGGAGTCATATACAGCGCTATAAACTGATAAAAACACTGAACAGACTGTTTTTCTGCATTTCAACTTCTTTGTGCTGTGTCACGATGCTGACCTTTTACCACCATCTACACCTCACCAAGTTATTCCACCCTCTCACCTTAAGCATCCTGTTCATCCAGCCCCCCAGGAAAGCTGACCCCATTTTCCATGTTATGCATATGTACTACTGAATGTCCAAATACTCCCCTACACATTACTATCTATTGGATTCAACTTCCCATTACTGCTTAACCGAATACGCTACTGCAAACACAGTTCTCGCTCAATTTTCATAACAGATGATGATGTTCTTTTTATATTGCTGACAAGTGACAAGTTTGCATGCCTGCACAAAGAACACCCCTGTTCATAAAAACACATTCTCCAGGTACCTCTCTCAGCTCCCGGATCTGTTCGGCCAAGCCACCGATCTCAGAGTAGGAGATGCTACCAGGGTCTTCGTGAGACATGTTGTAAACCAGGGGGTCCACCTCTCTAGGCAGATACCTGCAGGGTGGGTGAGAGAACACGTGTCACCGGACATCAGGAGTAACATTTAGGATGTGCTGGCAGGTGGAAGGAGGTGACAGAAACCAAACAACTTTGTGTGTATACGCTTTACCTCATAATGGTCAAGGTGGTCATGTCCAGGGCCACCCTGGTGCCTGGTTTGAGCTGTGATTTGTCCAGCTGGGCAAAAAGACAAACAGAATGAGTCCAATAACAAAACAACATGATACAGACGCCCAGTGAGTGGACCAAACGCTAAAAACACGAGGGCGACACGGCGGCTCCGGACTCACTTGTCTGCGACAGCCGACGACATAGCGAGGTCCATTGGTTGCCTTTACGATGACTGTGAAGAAAGGTAAAAAAATGTGCATGACAAAACCGCTCACTGACCGAAGCTGTTAAGTCATCTGCTTCTTTGTATAGCTAGTTAACATTAGCCAATTGCAGACAGCTAAATGTTTTCATTTGAATGAAAACATTCCCAGAAAGCCGACACGCCCAGAAAGCTAATTGTCAAGTAACAGCTGGTAGTGACAGGGCAGGGATCTCTAGTGATGAGGTTCATAGCGAGGACCAAGGCTTCTCAGGAATTATTTCTTAGAACTGCTGCAGAGGCCATCTATACTGGTTTGAACCCGTTGACCTCTGATCCCTGAATGTCCACAAATGACTTACATCTCATAAATAATGTTTTTTTGTTGCATTCAAGCACTGTTTGATTTTTCATGTAGACCTTCAAACATTTAAAAAATGATCATACAGTGTTGTTATATCACTGTATTACAATGATGGCCGATTACAATGATATAACATACATTTCTCCTCTGTCAGCTGTTTGAGCACTTCACCAACAATCTAAAAAAAAACAAATGAAAAATGTTGTTAAAATACTGTACATACATTATGACTCAACACTGACAATAAGAGAATCGAGAAATGTGGTGCAGCTGTGTAGCTTATCTTACCTGACCAACACTTTGTAAGGCCTTCAGATCATTTTCCGATTTTTCATATTGTTTTGTCTGTTCCTTGAGTTGTTCCCGCACTGCAAGAAGGACAAGACAATGACATGAAGTCATATTAAAAACACTAGCTAGTAGTGTGGGTACACTGTTCTATTGACTAATAGATCTTTGCTCTTTTAGCTAGCTTTGGTCGCAACAAAAATGGTCTCCTTACCAATGTTTATTCATGCTGTTGTTGACATCTTTAGTAGAGCATGACACAGGAGTATTTGGAATACAAACCTCAAAAGGTAGCCAGGGCTAAGCAAAAATGTTTCTCGTCCAAATATTTTAACAAGGTATACATTAACTGCACATCGATTGGCAAATATTCCTCAGAACGAATAAACATGTCTTCTTTGAAAGAAAGTGTTTATGTAAAGAAGTTGCTTGAAAGTTACAGTAAATACCCGATTTCTTGGGTGATGGACAATTGACAATTCGCGACTGAAGCTTTAACTAGCAATGTCAGAGTATTATTAATTATCTGTTCAGTCTTCGAAAATAACAAAAATGGGTTTACAATGTCTGTAATGCCAATACCAGTTCCATACGTTTTGATTGCTAGATTTTTGCAGTATCACGTCGTTAGCTGTTTGTAAAAAGACCATTCATTTCAATGGCCGAGAGTACTGCATGACAAAGCGAGTTAGCCACAATAGCTTGCCAAGCGGTTTAGCTTGCTCATTGTTGTTTGAGAACCCATTTTATGAGCACTATTACGAAATATTGACAAAGACAATGTAATATTCTACTCACACTCTTTTAAACGGCCGTCAATCTCTTTATGTTCAAGTAATCGTTTTCTGTAATCTTGAAGACCCTTTTCTCTGGTGTCAGCCATGTTGTCGTCTCTATGAATTATGGGAACCCAAACACGTCAGAGGATATGTTTCGTTCCTCGGTCTCAATCAATTTCTTAAATCTACCGCATGGAGCCAGTATTTACCCAGATATCATACTGGAATAAAAATGACTGGGGACAAATGTTATAATGAAAGATAATGAAATCAATCGACTCAACTAGCGCTCCAAGATCCGTGTACGATTCGTTCAATGGTTATCCCCTAACAGGGGTGTAAAATCAGGGGTCATGACCCCCCCAATATTACAGACAAGTCAATGTGACCCCCCTCGAAAAGCAATAATCGGGGAATTTTTTGACCCCGACCCTCACAATATAAAATTGGGTGTCGGAGAACCAGTTTAGCACTCGTCATCCGTTCTCTGTTATTTCAAGATAGGAGATATATAGGCCTACAGAAATGTACGCTATTCGTTCTCCTATTTCAACGTAGGATATCGGAGGCGAGGAAAGATAATATATAATGAATCAGTAGGTAGGCAAGCGTGGCTTGTAGGTAGACATTGCGTGGCTAAAGTAATGGAGTAGTAATCGTCCTTATAGTTTACATACAATACAAGTATCCCAAAAGGTACCCACCCCTATGGAGTGGACTGCTTATGACAACGTTCGTTTTGGAGACAAGCCCAATATTTGTTTTCTATGTAATTCAATTTGTACTCTTCCACATCTTTTTCTTTTTGTGTAGAGTATATCTTGACCTGCACATCTCAAATCTCTTGCTCGTGTATACAGACTCCTTTCTCCCACTTGCTGATCTTCAACAAATGTATATGCCAAGCTGAAAAGCCTAGCTAATCATCTTATCTCCCAGGTTTTCTATGGGGTAGAGGACTGGGGACTTGGATGGCCAATGCAAAACAATGATCCTGTGGTCAGTGAACAATTTTAATAATTATTTTGAGGTGTGCTTTGGGTCCTTGCCCTGCTGAAACTATGGCCCAGTTTAAGCTTCCTGGCAGAGGCAGTCGGGTTTGGATTTCAAGGTCATGAGGATAAACATATTTGCCAAGTGTGGCAATATAGGTGGAGAGCCCTGTAGCTAGACATGCTTCAAACTCCTCCAAGGGCAATGCCATTTTGACATGAAAAGACCAGAGTGAGTGTGACTTCAGTTTGACATGAGCTGTATCCATTCTATCGTTTTTGCAGTATTTTGGGGCCTCAAAATACTACCTAATACTGCAAAATAGATAGAAGAGATATAGCTCATGTCAAACTGAAGTACAATAGTATTTTGTTCCCTCAACATAATATTTGTCCTCAATTAGGGTCATGAACCTGACTGCAAAATGTGGACACACTAATGTGTTGTGGAATGTCTGTGTATATTTTGTATACAAACATGATGTTGTGTGTCATTTTGACCAGAAGGCTGTCATGTGTATATGTATTTGCACAGGTGCAAAATAAACAATTGTCCTGGATGCACTTTTAGGATTGTGTTTGGTTTAAAAGGGGCTTTCCCAAGCTTCTTCTCAGCGTGAGAGCAGCTGGTCTCTGGCACAGACACTCAAAAATAAGCTCCAAAAGATTTTCCATCAATGAAGTCTTATCACAAATTCTGGACTGTGACAGTGAAAAAGAAGAGGTTTCAGAGACAGAGGACATTTCAGAGATAGAGGACAATGCTGTTGATGATCCAGATTTTGTCTTCAGTGAAGAGGATTCAGAGGAGGAACCTGCTGTACTACCCCCGCCATCAGATGAGAGAGAGAACATGCAACAACCCCCATCAAGAGAAAAGACATGGATGTCTAAAGATGGTCATATTGAATGGTCACTGTCACCACAACAAAGTCAAGGTAGACTCTCAGCTTCCAATGTAATAAAAATGGTTCCAGGGCCTACACGATTTGCTGTCACTCGAGTCCATGACATACAGTCAGCTTTTGAGCTCTTTTTACCCCTAGCAATAGAGAAGATTGTACTGGACATTACCAACTTGGAGGGGAGCCGTGTGTTTGCATACATTGGATTGCTCATATTAGCTGGCGTCTACCGGTCAAACGGAGAAGCAACACCCAGCCTGTGGAATGAAGAGAATGGAAGACCAATATTTCGGGCAAAATGTCTCTACAAGAATTCCACATAATATCTCGGGTGATTCGCTTTGATAACCGTGATACCAGACCAAGTGGACTTGAAAGAGACAAACTAGCTGCAATCAGAGATGTATGGGATAAATGGGTGGAAACACTACTGTTACTGTACAATCCCGGTCCTCATGTTACTGTTGATGAACGCCTTGTTCCATTCAGAGGACGCTGTCCCTTTCGAGAGTATATGCCAAAAAAGTCTGCAAAATACGGCATCAAAATATGGCCAGCATGTGATGCCACATCAAGCTATGCATGGAATATGCAAGTTTACACTGAGAAGCCACCTGGCGGAGTGCCTGAGAAAAAACAGGGGATGCAGGTGGTGCTGGATATGAGTCAAGGTCTGCAAGGTCATAACATCACGTGCAACAACTTCTTCACATCCTACTGCCTTGGTGTTGAACTACAGAAGAGGAAGCTGACCATGGTTGGAACAATCAGAAAAAACAAACCCAAACTTCCTAGTGAGCTTCTGTAAATGCAGGGCAGAACTGTGCATTCCTCTTAATTTGCTTTCACTGAAAATGCAACTGTTGTTTCATACTGCCCAAAGAAGAACAAGAATGTTCTTGTAATGAGCACAATGCACAAAGATGTGTCGCTGAGCGCGAGAGAGGACATCAAGCCACGAATCATAATGGACCACAATTCCACAAAAGGAGGATTTGACAATTTGGATAAAGTCACAGCAACTTATAGTTGTCAGCGCATGACTGCCCGCTGGCCTTTGGTGATTTTCTGCAACATTGTGGATGTGTCTGCTTACAATGCCTATGTGCTGTGGACTGAAATCAACCAGCAATGGAATGGTGGCAAATTATACCGACGCCGGCTTTTCCTAGAGGAGCTCGGCAAAGCTCTCATCCCTCCCAAGATCCAGAGGAGAGCCCGGCCTCCTCGATCGACAGCAGCTGCATCTGCCGTCCAAAAAATTCAAGCTGGACCATCAAGACAGTCCTCCAATCAGCCAGCAATGGATCCAGTGGACACAGGCAGTGGCAAGAAACGGAAAAGATGCCAGCTCTACCCCCCTCGACAAGACAGTAAAACAAGCACCACTTGTGTTGAATGCAATAAATACATCTGCAGAAGGCACACACGCACACTGTGTTCAACATGTGGAGAGAAGGACTGAAGGGATAGTATTGACCAATAGGGGGAAAAAAGCCTACTTGGTCAATACAAAAATAAAATGTCTTGTATTTCTTCTTTCTGAAATGTCTGATAAGACAAAACAAAGTTGTTACTGTTTTTACTTGATTCTTTAAGTGTCTGGAGTGTTTAAACATAGTAACATAGTGGATGTATTTTTTTTTAGCATAACAGAGGGGCTAGATATATCATCTATGAACATTTATGAACGTATCATGCTACAAAAAAAGCCTGCTTACAACCATTATGATCCCCTGGATCACAATATTTATAAGCAGGCTTCTTTTTGTAGCATGATACGTTCATAAACTTCTAGAGAAAAGCTGGAGTGAGATGACAGGGCCCTCTGCTGCCTCTCCTTCCTTCTATTTAACATAAGTTTGAATATGATTGGTTAATTCTGAACACAGCCACATCCCCAGTTATAAGAGGGTGTGCCCATTTATGCAACCAGGTTATTGTAAGGTTTTAATTTGTATTTTTCCCCCTCAAGTTTGTTTTTCAATTGAATTGTTCACATCATAGGTCACATTAAAAGTGGAAAAGTTCTGACATGATTTATCTTTGTCTCATTCTTTTACATCACAAAATCCTGGCATTTTAACCAGGATGTGTGGACTTTTTATATTCACTGTACGTAAATATTTACACTGTGTTAGTATGCATGTCCATTTGTTTGGGTGAATCAATGCGTGACTTTAAGCTCAGTTGAGCTTGGTTGTGTGAGTAGTCAGGTTTTCATCAGTCTTTTATCTAGTGGGTGGAAACATTCTGTCCAGAGCCATGGTCCAGTGGTAATGCTGCCTGCTTCATGTGGGCCACCTCTATGTGTCTCAATCTGTCTCCCTCTGATTCCTAATAGAAATAAAAACATGGCAAAAAACAACAGAAATAAATATGGAGAATGTGTCAACTTGAAAAGATATAAACATAGCATTGCATCCTCTGCTTCGGTACAGTTCCCATCTGACCGGCAGTGGACAAGTGAACAGCAAATGGCTGAGGTGAGTGGGTTCCTTAAGAGTGCCCAAAGCCTTTGACCGGCTTTGTTTTAATTATGGTTCGATTGATGGCTTTAATGATGTTTGAAAATTTTCCAATTCTGTGGTTTGTTTGAGTGTACTGGAGCCCCTAGACCAGATGCTGCATGCTGGTGTAACATGTAAAACATTTACTTAGGTTCTTCCTCATTTTTTGAGGCACAGACCGATATGTATTTTATTCAAAATTAGTTTACTGCAGTCTACACCACAAGATAAAGTACAAATACTATAAAAATGCCCTCTTGGCTCAACCCTATATGCTCCTTTTTGTCTACTTACCACACCAGAACAGTAAAACAGTTACATAGACCCCTATCTGCAACAAACAAAATAAAACAACATAAAAACTCCAACCAGTACAACACATTATTTAATAACCCAATACAATGTAACCTAATGTCCTCTATTTGCTCCAGCTGCTTCACACCGTTGTCACACTTATTCACAGACTCCTAATATAGCAGCGTCTTATAGCTAGCAGCATAATGTCAGTAGAATGGTATACAATATGAAATGACATACAGTGGGGAGAAAAAGTATTTAATACCCTTCTGATTTTGCAGGTTGTCCTACTTATAAAGCATGCGTCAAAAAATCCAGAAAATCACATTGTATGATATTTAAATAATTAATTAGCATTATATTGTATTTTATTGCATGACATAAGTATTTGATCCCCTACCAACCAGTAAGAATTCCGGCTCTCACAGACCTGTTAGTTTTTCTTTAAGGAGCCCTCCTGTTCTCCACTCATTACCTGTATTAACTGCAACTGTTTGAACTCGTTACCTGTATAAAAGACACCTGTCCACACACTCAATCTAACAGAGTTCAACCGCTCCACAATGGCCAAGACCAGAGAGCTGTGTAAGGACATCAGGGATAAAATTGTAGACCTGCACAAGGCTGGGATGGGCTACAGGACAAAAGGCAAGCAGCTTGGTGAGTTCACCTCGTGCAGCATTAATGATCATGAGGAAGGTGAGGGATCAGCCCAGAACTACACGACAGGACCTGGTCAATGACCTGTAGAGAGCTGGGACCACAGTCTCAAAGAAAACCATTAGTAACACACTACGCCGTCATGGATTAAATTCCTGCAGTACATGCAAGGTCCCCCTGCTCAAGCCAGCGCCTGTCCAGGCCCGTCTGAAGTTTGCCAATGACCATCTGAATGATCCGGAGGATGAATGGGAGAAGTTCATGTGGTCTGATGAGACAAAAATAGAGCTTTTTGGTCTAAACTACAATCACCATGTTTGGAGGAAAAAGGATGAGTAAAACCCCAAGAACACCATCCCAACCGTGAAGCATGGAGGTGGAAATATCATTCCTTGGGGATGCTTTTCTGCAAAGGGGACAGGACGACTGCAACGTATTGAGGGGATGATGGACGGGGCCTGTATCGCGGGATCTTGGCCAACAACCTCTTTCCCTCAGTAAGAGCTTTAAAGATGGGTCGTGGCTGGGTCTTCCAGCATGACAACGACCCGAAACACACAGCCAGGGCAACTAAGGAGTGGCTTTGTAAGAAACATCTCAAGGTCCTGGAGTGGCTTAGCCTGTCTCCAGACATGAACCCAATAGAAAATCTTTGGAGGGAGCTGAAAGTCCGTATTGGCCAGCGACAGCCCCGAAACCTGAAGGATCTGGAAGTCTGTTTGGAGGAGTGGGCCAAAATCACTGCTGCAGTGTGTGCAAACCTGGTCAGGAACTACAGGAAACGTGTGATCTCTGTAATTGCAAACAAAGGTTTCTGTATCATATATTTAGTTCTGCTTCTCTTACGTATCAAATACTTATGTGACGCAATAAAATGCAAATTCATTATTTAAAAATCATACAATGTAATTTTTTGTTTTAGATTCCATTTCTCACAGTTGAAGCATGTAAAAAATACAGATCTCTGCATGCTTTGTAAGTAGGGAAACCTGCAAAATCAGCAGTGTATCAAATATTTTTTCTCTCCACTGTACATATGATATACAAAGATATTCATATGCATAGTAAACTGATTTCATAAACTGACGTTTTTGATACATAAAACTAAAACAACATACAGTGCTGCTAGCTGCTACATGAGAGGGCACCACCATATCCCAGTCACAGTAGAACTTACTCCAACCCACATAACTGTAAACACGTCAAATCATTAAACAGTGTTCACAAAATAACATCAGTAACGTGGAAAATTGTATAATCAAGATGAATAATCATAATAAAAGTCCATCTGAAAATGATCTGGCATCAAGCACAACCAACAATATATAGACCAAAATCCATAAAAAAATATGCCATATAGTTTGTTCTTCTTTGTAAACAATATTTGAAAATGTATGATATAAAATTTACCCATTATGGTCAGTATTGCCATTGAAATCAAAATCTGTAGGTTATTACACATAAAATAATGTGGTGCTGTATTTAAGTGGACAAAAGAGTACTGTGCAGCATGAGGGCTATTTCTGTACTAGAACACAAAAACCAACGGCAGCTAGAGGCTGGGACCAAATTGGGAAACATTTTTAAACTCATGAGACAAAGATAAAACCAATCTGTAAATATTTTCTGTGACACATATTGGGAGTATCTTGCCCTTGGGACATATCACATGAGAAAAACAATTCAGTGATTTATGATTTCACATTTATTAATATGAGAAGGGCTTTCTAACCAAATGAATATGCCGTAGATTAGATACAGTAGTCTAGTGTGTACAACCCAGTTCCAAAAAATGTGTGACGCAGTGTAAAATGTCAATAAAAACAGAATGCAATGATATGCAAATTCACTTATCAAATATTGAAACTGAGACATTTTATTGTTTCTAGAAAAATATATGCCTGCCAGCCACACATTTCAAAGAAGTTGGAACAGAGGCAACATACGACTGGAAACATTGTGTAATGCTAAAAAACTTTACCTGCTGGAATATCACATAACTAGTTAGGTGAATTGGCAACAGTTCAGTAAAATGAATGGGTATTAAGCGATCATTCTAAAGAGGATGGGTCTGTCAGAAGTGAGGATGGGCGGTGTTCACCACTCCGCAAAAGGCAAATAGTGCAGCAACAATTCACAAATAACTTTTCTCAATGTAAAATTGCAAAGAGCTTTGGGATTTCATCATCTATGGTACATAATATAAACAAAAGATTCAGAGAAACTGGAGTAATCCCTGTACACAAGGGTCAAGGTCAAAAACCAATATTGGATGGCCATGATCTTCAGGCCCGCAGGTAGCACTACATTAAAAACAGACATGATTCTGTATTGGAAATCATGGGCTCAGGAACACTCCCAAAAATCTGTTCCTGTGAACACGGTACATTGCTGTATCCCTAAATGCAAGTTAAAACGCTACCATGCAAATAAGAGACCATGTCTACACAAGATCCAAAACCACCACCGCCTTCTCTGGGCCTGAGCTCATTTAATATGGACTGAGGTGAAGTGCAAAACTGTCCTGTTGTCTGACAAATCTAATTTGAACATATTTTCTGAAATCATGGATGCCACATTCTCCGGACAAAATAGGAGAGGGACCCTCCGGCTTCTTTTCAGCGCACAGTTCAAAAGCATCCATGATGGTAGGGGGGTACATTAGTGCGCATTGCATGGGAGACATCATCACAATACAAGTCCAAATTACATCTTTTTCAGGGAAGGCCTTGCTTGTTTCAGCAGGACAATGCCAAATCACATTCTGCACATAATTCAACAGCATGGCAACGTAGTAAAAGATTCCAGGTGCTAAACTGGATGGCCAGCAGTCCAGACCCGTCACCCATTGAAAACATTTGGTGCATTTTGAAACAAACAATACAACAAAGGAAACCCCAAAGGGTTGAGCAGCTAAAATCCTATATCAAGCAAGAATGGGAATACATTTCATTTTCAAAACTACAGAAACTGGTCTCCTCAGTTCAAAAACACTTTCGGAGTATTGTTAAAAGAAGAGGTGATGCAACACAGTGGTTAACACAACCCTGTCTTTTTAAAAACTTTTTTGAAATGTGTTGCTGACATCAAATTCAAAATGGACATGTATTTTTTCAAAAACAATAGCATTTCTCAGTTTCAACATTTGGTATGTTGTCTTTGTACTAAATACAGGGATAAATGAAATACAGGGATAAATGATTTGCACATCATTGCATTCTGTTTTTGTTTTCATTTAACGAAGCATCCCAATGTATTTGGAAACAGGATTGTAGTATAGGCTTACTGACAAACATTTCACAGGGATGAGATCCGGTGGATTTGGCAAAGTGCAATGTTATTTCCCCACTCATTGCACAAACATCTCATGTGTTGTCAGATTGCATTAGCTTTAAACCTGTGTCCTGCAGGGAGTGTTTCAATGAAAATCATAGCATGCAGCACTTCATGGGAATGCCTTTGTCTAATAAGCCACAGACATGCATAGATGACACTATTTAGACCGGGGTTAATGTAACACAGGGATTTATGTAACACAGGGTAATAACCGAGAATTTGTAAATACAACATTCCCAAACGGCATATGAGTTCACATCCTGGTCACAGCAAACTGCCAACCACATTCTGTGAGTCAGGCAAGTGGAGGAACTGGATTTTTTGGACCCTTTGAAGATTAATTCCAAATAGTCAATTAATTAATGTAACTAATTAATTTAATACACAACTCCGGAAAAAATTAAGAGATCAGTGCAACTTTTTCTTTCCTTTCCAAAAAGTTGAAAATGGTGATATTGACTGAAAACAGATGTATGACATCACTAAAACCAAGGTACAATAAGTAATCCAAAGGTCACTCAAGTTAGGCCTTAAATACTTTTACATCAATACCCTATATGTTCATTAGTCACTTTACCATTTTAGAATTAAAACTCCATTAGCAAGTATCAAGTGTTCATTTTAAAACACAAGTTTTATCCCAGTTATCATTGGTATATATAAACAAAGAGAAACTACATTCTTCAACCAAATTCAGCACCTAAAATATTAAATCAAATTTTATTGTGGGGAGCAAACTTGCTTTGGCTGATTATATTGGATTCAAATTCAGTCATTTAGTGGAGGTCTTATGGATTGAAACTTAATTTTGAATTTCAAATATGACCATTGTAAGTTCCTATAATTTAGCATAGTTTAAACACAATCACGTATTCACACCTAATCACAGCATGAAGCTACATGTATCAATTCTAATCAATTTCATTTACACATTCTGTCTTATCGTCTGTCCACGTCAAACTCATGAATAAAATTGCCCAACCAACATATCAAAATGTCACATTTAATAAATAAATATCCTTTTCATATACCTTTCATTGACTACCCAACACAGGACATAATTACCAAAAGACCCACTGAAACAATTACATTCAACCTTCTCTGCCTTTCACATACCACAAGACTATAACCAACCATGCCCTCTATTCTCAATTATCCAACATACTGAAATACTATTGAATTATTTCTTACACATCTGGCCATTCAAGTCTGAGATAGAACGTATTGCGTATTAGATTGAACAAAATGTCCGGTCATGTGATATACATTTGGTACTTAGTGTGATGTTTGGAAAGACTCAGAACCAAGTAATTTAGAGGCCACACCTATCACCCCACTGTTCTGATCCCCTGCGTTTCCACATCTCCCTATTTCTTCGTGTGATCTATGGGAAGTACTTGTAAGACCGTGACACTTTTAGCTAAATGGTATGCAACCAGTTACCAAATATCCTAGAGTTTTACAGACTAGGCCAGAGTGAATATATCTAATAGCACATAAAGCATAGTACTCAGCTACCGGACACCGCCGGCCGAAAGAGCACCCACAGAAACGGTATCACTACTCAACCCCTTACGACCGCCCAACCAACCCAGTGGTTGTCATTCTCACAGAAGTCGTGCGTAACTCCATGTCAGACATGAGGCTGCAGGGTTCAACATGGGAGGCAGTCCGGACACGAACATGGGGAGGGCAGCGAAAACAGAGTCCCATCTAACACATCTCAAGTGAGAAACAGTCTTAATATCCCTGTAGGTGAGGAGACGTAGACACCCATGTGGGGTTTGGAGGTGGATTTTGTACCCAGAGGTTTGAATTCTCACCGATGTTCATATACTCCATGGCACAGGAAGGGACACAGGAAGAAAAGTCCCATAATGCCATTTGCTTGGATCCATGTAAGTAACATGGGTCATGGTATGAAAGTATATTCAAGATGCTTGAGTGCTGGGAACAAGGCTAAGGTGGATTTCAGGAGAGTGAAGGATTCCACCATCACCAGTGACCATTTACCTGGAACAGAATCTGAGAAAAGTGGTAGGTTACAGAAATGTATAACATAGAATGGCCACCTTAGTAAGTGATATGGAGACTGGAAAACGCAGAAAGTAATCAAAACAAAATGCTAAGACTAAGAAAAGCGAGGGTTAACAGGGACTAACCAGATACATTGGAAAGAGTGGGGCAAATTATGGCCGTTAATAGAAACCGCTACGCCTGCATCTACCTACAGTCAACAGGCCCCTTTAAAATAGGTTATAGCTGCTTAAAGATTTTGTTAATTCACCCAATTGTTTCTGGATCTGTGCTAGATCAAATTGGTAAAAAAAAATTATTCCATACCGTAGCCTCCTTTCGGGACATAAATTTGCCCAATGGCCAAGTTGTTGGCGGATGTGGCATGGTGAAATACAGCTCCGAAAAAAATTAAGAGATTTTCTTTCCTTTCCAAAAAAGTCGAAAAGGAAGGTTTTGAGTGAGGAACAGAAGGGTTCAAATTAGGAGACCACTGCAAATGGAACCTTTCTGTTTCTCACTCAAATCATTCCTTTTTAACTTTTTTGGAAAGGAAAGAAAAAGGTGCAGTGGTCTCTGACTTTTTTTGCTGTAGCTAGGGACAATTTGATGTGATCAGGAACACCAGGAATAACCGCCACAGGTTTGAATTTCATATCTGATCTACGCTATTTATTCTGAATAACAATATCTACATGAAATGTCCTGAGTTAGGAATCGGGGCAAGAGAGACCGGAGCATTATAGTAACCACAAACCTTGGAGCATTTGTTTTAATGACCTCGTTCTCTTCCAGACTCTTGATTTAATATCTAAGTCCCCAGGATAACATACATAACTATACAAATCCACACTATCATTAAACAAGCAATCGGTTGCAAAACATATATTATCCACCGCGAAATCTTTGACATTTTTCTGCACGCTGTCATTGATGCGAAAGGGGGCAAAACATAGTATTATGAACTAAGGGTATGCAGACTCTTGAACAGACTCATCATTGTTTTCTTGGATGGATACAGTCTGTAGTGGACTACAGACATGGCATGTTATCTACATAACTTCATATTAATAAGACTATAAATAAGTCTGAAAGTGTTCCTTTAATACCCAGTCCCCCCTAGTCCATAGTCATCTGGTCTCCAAATGTAAAGAATAACCCCCCTGGCAGCAAGCCAGTGCAATTTTTATGGGGTCAGACAGAAAAGCAACACACATTGTCTTAAACTGCAAATTGAACATGTGTTGCTAATTCTCTTCATCTGGTTGGTTTATATCCTGCTGCTAAAATTCTCAACTTGGAGGCAGTAAAAAAACATTCACATGGGAAAGTTGCCTTTGGGGAGATGACACTTGATTAACACATGATGACTTAACCTTAACAATTCCAAGGAGAGCCTTTTTGTGTTTGAGCTGCACAGGTTATTCTGGATCTTTAGAGAACCACCAATACCAACTACACATGATCAACAGAAGCTTAGTTGGAAATACTTTTGTGAGACAAAGCAGATCCTTCAGGGTCAAGGGCAGTGTCTTCTACAGAAAAAGTCTCCAGAGAAAAGTATTAAAATGCACTACTGTTTAAACATTTGGGTTCATTTAGAAATGTCCTTGTTTTGTAAGAACAGCAAACATTTTTCCCATCAAATTTACCAGAAATATAGTGTAGACATTGTTGATGTTGTAAATGACTATTGTAGCTAGAAACAGCAGATTGTTTATTGAATATTTACATAGGCGTAGATATTATAAGCAACCATCACTCCTGTGTTCCAATGGCACATTGTGTTTGTTAAGTTTATAAAAGGCATATTTGAATTAAATCATTAGAAAACCCTTTTGCAATTACGCTAGCGTGGCTCTAAACAGTTGTGCTGATTATAGAACCAAGAAAACTTGCCTTCTTTAGAGTAGTTGTGTATCTGGAGCATCAGCAGCTTTGGGTTTGATTATAAACTCAAAATGGCCAGAAACAAATAACTTTCTTTTGAAACTCATCAGTCTATTGTTGTTCTGAGAAATTAAGGCTAGAGGGAGTTTGGAAAAAAGTGTTTGACGATTCTAAGCTTGAGGAATGTAAATCACAAAGAAGAACGTACATAAGAGGCAGACAAAATGATAGATACTGTACGGATGCTTCACCATGGTGGAGGCAATGTGATGGTCTGGGGTTGCTTTGGTAGTGGCAAAGTGGGAGATTTGTACAGTGTAAGAGATCTTGAAGAAGGAAGGCTTTCACTCCATTTTGCAACGCAATGCCATATCCTGTGGATAGCTTGATTGGAGCCAATTTCCTCCTACAACAGGACAATGACCCAAAGCACAGTTCCGAATGATGCAAGAATAATTTAGGGAAGGAGCAGTCAGCTGGTATTCTGTCTGAAATGCAGTGGCCAGCACAGTCACCGAAGCTCAACAATATTGAGCTGTGGGAGAAAACCCATCAAGCTAATTCATCTTTTAGGAAGTGCTTCATGAAGCATGGAGTGAAATCTCTTCAGAATACCTGAACAAACTGACAACTAGAATGCCAAAGGTCTGCAAAGCTATAAATACTGCAAATGGAGGATTCTTTGACGAAATGACACAATTATTATTTCAATAAAAAATTATCACTTCTATCCGTGTCAATGACTATATTTCCTATTCATTTTGCTATATTTCCTATATATATTTTTTTATGTATGTTTCCAAGGAAAATGTGCAAATTGCTAAGTGACCCCACAACTTTGGAATAGAATGGTAGTGTATATCTATGAGACTGGGACACATACAATCTGTTATGCTCTTTAATGCACTCAAGTCATAGAGTTATGGAAGGGTTTGTGCACCAGGTCATAGAAAAGCCCTCGACATTATAGACAGGTCAAACTGACAATTTCTGGCACAGTCTAAACTCCAGACCGCTGTCACTTACTTGTTTGGTATTCATTTTTAATTTCTGTCCCTAAATAAACAAAACATGTATGAGCTTATTGTTAGGTCAACCTTATTTCTTATTGACATCGAGTCAACGAAAATGAGAAACAACTGTGTACGACAACTTTGGGATGGATCTACATACTGTAGCTCTGGTTGTCCTGAATAGACAACTGTAACCTACTTCGATCTGAATACTAAGTGTAGGGTCAGAGCAAGCTGAAATTAGTGAAAACACACTTGATATCTGGGCTTGCGTCTTGGATTGATAAGATTAAAATATTCAAACATAAAGCTTATTTCAAATCCTTAGGCTAAATCCCACAGCCGGCATCCTCTAAGCATTCCAGTAGCAGTTACCCGTATATTCCTCATGCCAGTATTCTTACACTGGAACACTGTGTAAATAAGGGTCCTTATCTTTGATCACAGCTTGTTTTTTACCGGAAGGTCTAATGCGAGTGACAGCTATAGTGCCGGGGCCCTAACACAAACCATTATTTTGAGGTAATCTGATCCATTCACAAGACCGAACAAGATTTCCTGTAACACACAGAGTAGGAGTGAAACCACAACCAAGGAAGTTGAATTACCAGGTAAGTATGAATTTTTAGGAGTGGCTTTAACTGTAGTTGTAAAGCAGTTGAGTGGGCATGGTCCTTGGGAACGGATGCCACCGGAATTACATAGAAAACAGACGTATGGCTGGGTGTACCATGTCTGGTTGCACTGGAAGTGGCTGACAACCTTTAATCGAAAAGTGGGAGAGGTCAAGTGTGATGAGTTGACTGGTGAGGAGAGTCCAGTGGCTACCTGGCATGTAGATGTGATGTCATGGTTCTCCACAACGCTAACAGAGCCATATCATTTAAATCAAAAATATTCTAGACATTTAGTTAAGTTAGTTCAGTTAGTTCGATTAGTGAAATAACTCATTAAAATGGATGTCTTTGAAGAGAAAAAGTGGATGATCATGCCATATTCTGAAACCAGCTTGGTGATAGCATGTGGCCTGCATGTAATAAAGCCAACCTTAAAGTTTGGAATACATCTCCACTGTAAGACAGCAAGTCAAAGTAAAACTTGAATAATCACCAAGAATTTCGGTTTGGCAGTTATCCCAAGGATTTTATTTAGAGAATGACATTTTATCACAGCTTTTCCCAGGAAGTTGAGTACACTTGAGTAAACCATAATCTCAGTCAACAAGGTCAGTCTCACATCTGTAGGCTTTGTTTATGACAGCACAAAACACCCAGGGATGTTTTCTTGTCGGCCTGGATTCAGTCTCAGGGAAGCTAAGTGTCACTGTCATTATATGTTATTACATCTGAAGTGAACTTGATATTCCCAGAGGACTTGCTGCTCTGTTTAACCAGTAGCTTATTCAACAGTGCTGTTGTTACCACCATTCCAAACCAAGAGGCAAACAGTACAGTACATTTGTGGTTAGAAGACACATACACTCACACACTGACTAAACAGGCCTGAATTATTTATGATTGTATTACTAGTTTGAAAATGAAGGATGTTTCAACTGGTTAGACGTTCATGTCTAAAATGACTGGACACCGCTGACAAAGACCATACAGTCCACAAAACAAACAGTAATTACACAAAGCTACACTGCATGCAACACAAATATGAAACTACACTCCACTACACCAAAGAAAACTGAGTTAAAATATGTCAAGCTACACTCTCCTACACCAAATAAAATTGAGCTAAAATATGTTTTACAATTCTCTACACCAAAGAAGATATTGTTTTGTAAGACAATCATGTGGACAAAGGTTCCAATCCAGCTGCCAATGCTGTTTTATAAACACAAAATGCTTAACTTTAGTCACTGCACCAATTAAAATAAGAAATAGAGCTTTTGGCCACACACAGCAATGGTGGGTTTGGCTTTAAAAATATAAATTGTATGCAGAAAACCACCTATTACCTAAAATAGAGTGCTGGGTCTACTGTATTAAGTCATCATTTATTTCTACTGGCACTAGAGCTCTTGTTGGTATTAAATGCTTTGTGACCATTAGCCAGAACCAGGACAAAAATCGGGTTGCCTTTGCTAGTATGCTGATACTTGGCTGCATATGGATCATACAGATATAAAATAATCCCATGAGGAAATGAAAACACACAAAAACATTACTGAAACAAAATTGATATTTTGAAATGTTTCAACCTCTGAACATGAATCTAGTTCCTGTGGTTTAAATTGCAGAGTGAAGATTAACAATATCAGAGATCTGAGATACTCTTTACAGATTCCACTCAGTCTCATTCATTTATAAACATTTTGCAGACACTTTTATCCCATACTCTGATTAAAAAAATAAATAAAAAAAGCTCCAGAAATGTTCCACAACTTTTTGGTCATAGCCAAAAAACCCACACAAGGCACTATATACAGCACAAACCCAAGCAGATGATAACTGTTAAGACAATTACTTACTGCAGCTGTCATAATTGTTAGAATAAATATACCTGATGGCATTCACAAGACATGGTTACTGGGTAAGACCACACAAATTCCTCTTGGATAAATGTTAAACCAGAATAACCAATAGAATTATATTTCCAACAGGACTACATCAATGATGGTTAGGGTTAGGGTTAGGGTTATCTTAAAGTGCATGAGGAGCAGAGTTGTTGGTTCTTGGTTATTCATGCTACACCTGTGTGTGACCGAAACATGTTGTGATTATCAAGAGAGGCATGTGGTGGGGCGTAGTTTTTGCCTCCATTTAATATTGAAAAAATGCCAATCATGTTGAAACATATCCTTTTAGGAAAAGAAAAAACACAACGTGAAGAAAATCTCTTTCGGACCCCAGAAGACATCCCAACTATCCCAGTGCATCGAGAACACAACTCAGCTCTGAGCTGTCGGCATTCATTCCACAGTTATCTTTGCATATCATCTGTTTGTATGGAATGAATGAAAGTTCAAACTAGTTAAACAACTTTAGACCTGGTAAAACCAAAAGAATGTCTGTTCCTTCTCAATACTATAAGCAATGTCATTCAGTGAGCAAGCCAATAACTGCATAAAAGAACACTCAGCTTCATTGCAATGGCATTGCGAATCCCTTTAAAATAAAGTTCTCAGTTATTTGTTCTTGGAAATCCTGTGTCCACATTTGCATTCTGAACTAACACACAGTATGTTTTCTATACTGTATGATATCTGATGCACATAAAGTATCTTTGGAGAGACTGAGTACATATGGAGCCTGGTAGCTAAACATACATTATTTTACTTCAACGTGCATCAATTAACTTCAATTTGCTGGTGAAATGAAGACTAGTACTAAGAACAGTACATCCCCACATAGTTATGGCCACTTTTACAAAAACCAACTGTATCACCTCCTGACAGGGCAAACAATTAAACAAACATGTTCTCATTCAAGATTCAAACCATTCGTGAAGTCAAAGACCAAAAAATCCATTGTGAATGAAACATGCCAAGGATTCGAGACAAATACCGTCGGTGACGGGAATGCAGCACCAAAAAAATGTAAAAGCAGCGGTTTGGGGAGAGTACAGTGAGTGAATGTTCATCATGTTCTCTGCATACAGTGGTGCACCCTAATTCCTTTACACTGTGTTGAATATTTGATTCTGATTGGCTTGTGGGTAATTCTAGAGTCTGTATTATTTGATTGTATTGCACTCCATACTATATCTATATCTTACAATTCAATAGCTATGAAGTACATTTCTTACAGCTGCTTTTGGAAGTAAACGTCACAAAAATAAAACATTGTGTGGATGGTTGAATTAAATGTTTTATAATATTTTGCTGGAATTATGGTTTAGTTAATTAAACTAACAAGTGTTTGTTTGGTAATCAAGGCAACTGTAGGCAGCTAGTTAACTGTGTAGATACTTCAGTGGATGTTGTCACTTTCTTACTGGCAAATTAATTAATTATTCAGTAGTTATTTAATGTTATAGTGGGAACACATTTAATTACAGCCTTGGTGTAAATGGAATAATCTACTTGGGGCATTCTCTGGAAAGGTAGGTAATGTCAATGTTATTTTTAGAGAGCTTGCATAGCTCCCTGTTAATTACCCCTTACAACATAGCCCTGGTTAACATGTGCACTATACAGACTATACAGACAAAATATGGTACCATTTGGGAAAACCTTCCTGCATCAAGGGAGTAATTGTTTGCTTTAATAAACAACATAATTTCAGTCTTAAACAGTATATAATTCAGATCTTAGCCACAGAATGCTTACTACTTTTACACTTAATGACAGACAAACACAAATTCATTATAAATAACATAATGGAAAGTTAACCACACATTTAAAGAAAAAAACACTGTATCAGGAAATATGTGGAGAAATATAGAAACATTCAGTGCCTTATTGTCATGGTTTTGAGTACGAGGTCATTTAAGCTCCAGAAAATAGTTAGATTTAAGTCCCATGCAGGTAAATTGGCTGTCTATCCTCACAATTATTTGAATACTGCAGTATGTACTGTATATTAGGAAATATCCGTAGTATTCCAGATATCTGTGTTTGTTTATCTGATCTGTATATATGTAATACACAAATATGTGAACAAATGGCAGGGTTATGTCTTACATTGTCAAAACCTCCAGGGCAAGTATTATCTAAGCCTCTTAAAAAAAGGTGTTCATCAGGTCTCCTCTGTCCATTTAATCTTATTCATTGCGATCTAAAAGGCTACACAGATCCTAGATTAGCTCTCTCCTACTTTGAGACACTGTTCACTACTGCAGCAAATAACAGTTTACATACATTTCAATCTTAGTGCATTGAATGAAGCTACATTCAGTGCATTTGAAAACTATTCAGACCCCTTCACTTTTTCCACATTTTCATTTGTTATAGCCTAATTAATGTAATCAATTGATTAGGTTTTTGTCAAACAAAATACAGCTCAGGAAGTAATTAAAAGACTGCTGCAGCTTTTTCTTTCCTTTCCAATAAAGTCAGAATGGAAGATTTTGATGAACACCTTTTATCTTCATTCAAGATATTCCTTTTCAAAATGTTTGGAAAGGAAAGAAAAAGTGCAGTGGTCTCTGAATTGTTTCCGAAGCTGTGTATATCACGTTTACACACGTTTTAAGACCCTTTACTATGACACTAAAAATTTAGCTCAGCTGAATCCAGTTTCCATTTGGGAGAAGGGCCTTGGTCCGGAAGGTAAACACAAGCCCGATGGGCACTCAGACAGAGCTCTAGAAGGATTTTTTGGAAATAGGACAACCTCCCAAAAGGACAACCAACTGCGGCAGTCCACCAATCAGGACTTCATGCCACTCCTTAGTAAAAGGTATAAACACTTTGAGTTTTCCAAAGGAAACTTAAAGTGCTCTCAGACCCTGAGGAACATGATTCTCTGGACTGATGAAACCAAGATTGAACTGTTTGGCATAAATGCCAAGCATTACTTATGGAGGCAGATCTCATCGCCTGGTGAATTACACACCTACAGTCAGCGCTGGACTTGGGATTAAATAAGCGCAGGAACTAACAAATCACACATTAGACTATGTTTCTCAAATATTGCATTTAATAAGGCTTGTCTAAAAAAGGAACCGGAATGCTTTTTTCCTAAATGTAGACGTTCTATCCTAAGTCAAGCACTGCCTACAGTGAAGCATGACCTGAAAATGGATGTGCAGCGATATTCCTCATCCAACCTCCTGACAGAGTGAACCTGCAGAGAAGAATTGGAGAAACTCCCCAAAAACAGATGTGCTAAGCGTGTGTAGTGTCATGCCCAAGAAGACTCAAGGCTGCAAACGTTTTGACTTTAATTAATTGAAAAAACTTCTAAAAATGTTTGAAGGGGTGTTAATATTTTCCAAATTCACTGAAATGGTACTACATACTCACGCCATTCTCAGTTCAATTAAAGATGTATCTTTTAAATATCAGTCTGGTTGCCAGGGGTCCATTTGAAAACAAACTAAGAAATCCAACCATGTGTCTTGTTCCAACATCTCATTGCTCAAAACAGGTGGGTGTCCACCACAAAGACCTGCATGTCATGACTCTGTCATGAGCTGTCTCAAACCAAGTCCATTCACCTGGATACAGACATTTGGGGGAGAATGGAGATAATATGGCCAAATGTTACTTAATGTTAATGTCAGTTAGAAAAACAAATCACTCTTGGCCTCAAAAATAGTCACCCTGTGAAGGGTAATGGAGCTTGACGTTATCATATTCATAATGTAGCTTCATACCATGTATACATTCATAACAATACAGAAATATTATATTTGGTCCTCAAATCAAAAGTTAGCCTAAGATTAGATCATGTCCATTGACTTTTTACACATGCTGTGAATACTGGACCCCTTCATGCAGGAGTTTCATCAAATAACTATTTCAGTCCTTCTTTCAGTGCTGATAATAAAGCTCTCATACAAAAGCAATTAAATAAATACCACAAAAATGACTTCTCAAAATGTTAATTCCTATTTCACTTACTATTTTGAGGTTATAAAATATCAGCTTGGCAGCCAACCGCACCCCCCCCCACGTCAGTTGTCCATCAAGATCTAGTCCGATCGCCTGAGAACGTCCTCTGGCCCATGGGACAAAAATGGTGCACTTGCCAAAATGTTTTATTGGCAAGAAATCACTGAGGCCCATGCTCACCAGAGAGTGGATGTCTAGTCTGAGAAATCCCATCCTGTGTCCTACTGGACACTTGATGGTTGGATTACCTTTATTTTTCTAGAGAGTGTCATTGGCTCACTGGTCACACATGTCCTGTCCATTTACTGATATTCCTTGTTCTGGAGCTCCATGACCACGCTAGATGAAGGCAGATATGATCCAACAGGGACAGCATTTTCCTTGAGGAATGTGGGGGCTTCTCGTGGGTTCTTGGCCTTACAAAGTGACAGCTTCTTCCAGAGGAAGCGCAGCACTGAGGGGCTGAGGATTATAAAAACCCATGGGTCGATAATGGAGTTGAAAGACAGTAAGCGGAGAGCAGTGAGATCAGTGGAATCACCTCCAATCAAGTCGGGAAAAGGGCTTAACAACACAATGACCTAGGGGAGCACAAAGGAAATCACAAAAAAAGCATAACTATTATTTTCAGACTTATCAATAAATCCATATTCAGCAATCAAGTAGCCTAAGTAGACATATTTTATAAACAGGGTACACATGGAATAGGCTCTGGTAAATCTAAGTCAGTGAATACGACCCATTTGTCAAGGCCTTGCTCCATTTATGGCTTTTTTATGTGCATACACCACCGTTCAAAAGTTTGGGGTCACTTAGAAATGTCCATGTGTTCAAAAGAAAATAGTTATTTTTCCATAAAAAAACATGACATTTATCAGAAACACAGTGAGGACATTGTGAATATTTAAAACAGCTGGAATTGCTGGAAATGGCAGATTTTTTTATGGAATATCTACATAGGCGTACAGGGACCCCTGATCAGCAACCATCACTCCTGTGTTACAATGGCACATTGTGTTTGCTAATCCAAGCTTATCCTTTTAAAATTCTAATTAGATTAGTCATTAGAAAAACCTTTTGCAATTATGTAAGCCTTAACCTGTGTACTACTCCCTTCACACAACAGCGTAAACTGTCTCTAACCAGAATAGAAAGAGAAGTTGGAGGCCCCAGTGCACAACTGAGCAAGAGCACTGATACATTAGTGTCTAGTTTGAGAAACAGATGCCTCACAGGTCCTCAATGGGCAGCTACAATAAATAGCACCCGTAAAACATCTGTCTCAACGTCAACAGTGAAGAGGTGACTCTTGGGAGCTGGCCTTCTAGGCAGAGTTGCAAGAAAAAGCCAAATCTGAGACTGACCAATAGAAAGAAAGATTAATATTGGCAAAAGAACACAGGCACTGGACAGAGGAAGATTGGAAAGATATGTAATGGGCCGACAAATCTAGGTTTGAGGTGTTAAGATCACAAAAAGAAAATTTTTGAGGGACAGACCAAATGAAAGTATGCTGGAGGAGTGATTGACGCAATCTGTCAAGTAGAGGCAATGAGATTGGGAGTGCTTTGGAAGTCTGGGGTGCTTTGGAAGTCTGGGGTGCTTTGGAAGTCTGCGGTGCTTTGGAAGTGGTCAAGTTGGAGATTTGTACGGGTAAAATGGCTCTTGACAAAGATTGCATTCACCTTATTTTGCAACACCATGCCATTTTGCAAACCCCACGGTGCTTGTTTG
The DNA here is from genome assembly GCA_016801105.1 of Esox niger. NCBI lineage: Eukaryota > Metazoa > Chordata > Actinopteri > Esociformes > Esocidae > Esox > Esox niger. The sequence continues at coordinate 44,580 of JACXGJ010002959.1, forward strand.
GGGTGTAACGGTATGCAAAACGTATGGTTTAAGCCCACCAGTTCAATTTAGTTTCAGCTGCCTAAGTGGAAGATGCCTGGAGTGCAATGAATTCCCCATGAAGTTCACAAGGCGAAAGCAGCTTGGAACAGTTTTGCTGCAGTGGTTTGGGGAAACTCAGAGGAGCAAAGCAAGCGCTTCCAGGATGTACTGGACTTAGAATCCAGCTACCAAGGACAGTATAACTAGAACATGATGAGAGAATACATTTGGGGGCTGATTTGTGAAAGGGATTGACTGTATAATCGTATATTTTGAAAACCTACTCAGGTCTAAATCTTGTAGTCATAATTTTTTTTGCTTTAGTACAAATACATATTAATTTGGATTCACATGTTTTTATTTCTGACAATGTGAACGAATGCAGACGTTACGTTAAACAAGCAAGATGCTGTAAGGATTGCAAGACTTCAGAAGCATGCGACTGCGCAGAACTGGTTCCCTTTACGCCCTAGATAAAAAGTAGACCCCCGATTATTATTGCACAATTCGCACTCTGTTTGTACTGTTTTCAATTAAATATAGAGATACATGATTTGCATATCAGTACATTCTGTTTTCATCTGCATTTTACGCAGCGTAACAACTTTTTTGGAAACGGGGTTCTATGTTTTCATTCACCCTAAACTTCTGAACGGTACTATATGTTCCAACCCGTATTCAATTTTTGCGCGGAAAGGCACGTGGTTAACGCCACAGACCAAAATCATAGACGAGCAGTTTCGGAATGAATGGCCTTACCACTAAAGGAAACGAACATATGACGAAAGCCCCGGTTATGAATACCAGCAACAGAAGATGTTCAACTTCTTCAGCCATGGAGAGGGACCGTTGATAGAATCGTATCCTTCGCTTAGCTCCAACACGGTTTACTTTACGCCTCCGATACATCAGAATCAAATGGTAGACAACACATAAATTACAAATCACCGTGGTCAAAATCATGGTAAGAGCCAACGACGCGTAGATGAAAACGTATACTTTGTGTTTGATGTTACTTGGGTTAATGTTAAAGAAACACCAAGTCCCAGGGCAATATTGTACGTATACACCAAAACCCATGAAAGGTCCTAGGCAGAAGAAGAAGCAAAGCAGGTAGATGATTGGAATGGTGATGTATCCGCAACGCTTTCTCAGGTGCTGCTCATAAAAATATGGGTGTCCAAAGGAGAGGTAGCGCTCCAAAGCCATTGCGCACACAATGGCTAAAGTTGCGAGACTTAAAAAATTCATGCTGAACCCGAAGTAGGCGCATACTGCTTTGTTTTTCCCCATAGCGACCAATGTCTTTTTTTGTGTATAAGAGGCTAGTACCAAAGGACTGACGGATAAGTTACCCACTAGATCCGTAATCACCAGCGCTGTTACCAACACCTGGAACAAGGATGGACTTTGTCGACGGCGCCGCATCTCCAAAAGAACCAAAGCGATAACGTTGCCTAGTACTCCTGCGGAAAACATTCCCGCAGACATATAGGGATTCCCAAACGAGACGGTGGTACTTTCAGTGCAGTTTGAATGATTTTTTGAAGCCATAAAAATAATCGTAGACTGCTCCTTTAAACTTTCACTGATCGATTTATCATCAAGGAACACGAGGATAAACGTTATACTGCGCTGTCAAACACGTACGGTGCGTTTGTAGGCAAGTAGGAAGAGGGCAATTACCCAAAATGACTAGGCAGACGCGCCTCTAGCTTAGTGTGATGTAAGTAGAGGTTTTGTTGCATCCGAGCACGGCTCGTTTATGAAAAGAATGGAAAGGCCGCCTGCCTGTGGATTTCATTTGTTTAAACTTTGTGTTTTGGCCTGGTCAACGCCTATACTGATAAATGCATCTTTTTGGAAGTGCCTAAATTTCAGTGATGAAAGGTCCTGAACTAACAATCAGATTTTTTTTCTGGGCTGTATGTGCATTTTAACTTAGCAAAAACTATTTTTAATACAATTAATATTTATCGACTCAAAAGTTAATAACGTTTTATAATAGTCAAAAAACATGCGAGGCAAGGAAGTGTCATGAATACAGTCAAAGGTAGCCTATCACTGGCCATATGCGGTGTCTTGATGTAGTGTGCATTGGAAACGTTTTCTTTTAATTTCAATGACGTTTGTGAGGCAGTTTTGTGTAAGTGATACACACAGGGCCCATTCTCGGTCCGGTTCATGTGTACATCGGGATCTCGCTAACTCGTGCTTGGCTCTGCTTCCCTAGGCTACTATTTTGGTTTATTTACATACATCTTTGGTGAGTAACACTGACGTATCGACTATGCAGAATTCGACGTAACTGATGGATTTTATTTTAGACCTTCTGCACTAGATGGCGCTCTTAGTCTGGTTATTTTCAACTACGAAACCGCTTTTGACTTTCCAGCTTTACTGTTTGGGTTAGACAGTGCAATCATCACTATTGATCTGTTGGTGTGACCTAAGAATCAGACATATCTGAGTGAGACCACGAGTCTGGAAGATCAGAGACATTCCAACAGCCATGGTAGCACTTACTAATTACTTTTCATTCTGATCTCTCTCTAAGTGCTTTCTCACTTACCAAAAAACAGCAGCCACAAAATTCACAGTAATTAGAACCACAATGGCCTGGGAGAAAAGAAGGGAGAGAGAGAGGATCTCTCCTCGGCTTCCATCATTACCAGGTAGTAATATCAACCAGCACAAGGATCTCTTTTTGTCCCCATATCTCCATATCGATGGCAGTGAGCATAGCAGGTCTGAATGTGTGTTGTGTAAATGGTCATGTCTTGGCATGGGCACAGAAAGAGGCATTGGTAATCCTATATACATAGACACTATCCTACTGTATATATATGTATATATATGTACATGTATATACATAAATAAATATATATTTGTTCTGAACAGGAAAACTGGGATTCTAGAAAATAATATATAAGACAATAATATATTATAACAATAACATATTGTATGTATTCCTGGGGTAAAAAAACCTTCCAGTGAGCAAAATAATTTGAAAGTTGTTTTGTGCTAGTCGTTTTGTGCTAGTATGATAGTGTCTATGTATATAGGATTACCAATGCCTCTTTCTGTGCCCATGCCAAGACATATATATGTATATATATATATATATATATATATATATATATATATATATATATATATATATATATATATATATATATATTAATAGAGAGAGAGAGAGAGAGTGAGAGAGAGAGGGAGAGAGATAGAGAGAGAGACATATATAGATTTTGTGGAATTTCTTGTAATGTTTTATTTTTTGTAGAAATTGGTGTAATTGGCCGTAAGTAATTTGTTGCAAATAATTTGCGGTCATTATATTTACTATTTTCTTTTGTATTTGATGCTTTAATATAGGGATTTCATTTGTATTTTTAATGCTTTAATATAGGCATTTCTTTTGTATTTGATGCTTTAATATAGGCATTTCTTTTGTATTTGATGCTTTAATATAGGCACTTCTTTTGTATTTGATGCTTTAATATAGGCACTTCTTTTGTTTTTGATGCTTTAATATAGGCATTTAAAGCACTGGGTCACTTATAAAATATTGTCTCTTTTTGCCCATGTCCACTAGAAATGTTAAACAGTTTGTGATCTGGTGGATGTAATTCAGTGTCGAAGGAGCAGTCTGCAAAGTTAAGATTGAATTACAATTCTAGGATCCAGGATGTTGGTGTACTGTAATTGTTGAAAATGTTCTATTTGTGTGTTGCTTTACCTTGCTCTGGTACATACATTAATCAGCCATAACAGTATAACCACCTACCTAATATTGTGAAGGTCCCCTTTTTGCCTCCAAAACACCTGACCCATTGAGGCATGGATTCCACTGGACCTCTGAAGGTGTGCTGTGCTATCTGTCAATAAGACGTTGGCATCAGATCCTTCAAGTCCTGTAAGTTGCGAGCTGGAGCTTCCATGGATCAGACCTGTTTGTCCAGCACATCCCACAGATGCTCGATTGGATTGAGATCTGGGGAATTTGGAGGCCAAGTCAAAATCTTGAACTCATTGTTGTGTTCCTCAAACCATTCCTGAACTGTTTTTGTTTTGTGGCTGAGCGCATTATCCTGCCGAAAAGGTCAATGCCATCAAGGAATAATGTTGCCATTATAGGGCGCGCATGGTCTGCAGTAATGCTTAGGTAGGTGGTACGTGTCAAAGTAACATCCACATGAATGGCAGGATCCAAGGTTTCCCAGTAGAACATCACACTGCCTCCGCCGACTGGCCTTCTTCCCTTAGTGCATCTAAGGGCCATGTGTTCTCCAGGTAGGCGATGCAAATGCTCCCGGCCGTCCATGTGATATGAAAGAAAACGTGATTCATCAGACCAGGCCACCTTCTTCCATTGCTCCATGGTTCAGGACTGATGCTCACATGACCATTGCAAGCACTTTTGCAGGGGACATTGGTCAACATGGGCACCCTGACTGGTCTGCGGCTACGCAGCTCCATACGCAACAAACTGCAATGCACTGTGTCCTGAAACCTTTTAATACCAGCATTAAAAAAAATTGCAATTTGAGTTACAGTAGCTAGTCTGTTGGATCAGACCACAAAGGCCAGCATTCGCTCTCCACGTGCATCAATGAGCCTTGGCTGCCCATGACCCTGTCATTGGTTCAGCGCTTTTCCTTCCTTGAACCACTTTTGATTGGTACTGACCACTGCAGACCAGCACTGCAGACCAACACCCCTCAAGGGCTGCAGTTTTGGAGATGCTCTGAACCAGTTGTCTAGCCATCACAATTTGACCCTTGTCAAAGTCGCTCAGATCATTATGCTTGCCCATTTTTCCTGCTTCTAACACATCAACTTTGAGGACAGAATGTTCACTTGCTGCCTAATATAACCCACCCACTGACAGGTACCATGACAACGAGATTATCAGTGTTATTCACTTCAGCTGTCATTGGTCATAATGGTATGGCTGATCGGTGTATATTTCACAGAAGACAAACAGAATACAGCTAGCTAGTCGAAAATGATTTTGTCAGTTGAGCTAAAATGAAAACATTTATGTGTTCTGCATTACAAGTAGTAACCCAAAAGCGAATAATCTGATCACTATCTACAAAGTTAACAACCATTGTGAATACTCACTACGCCGTGAAGGACTGAAATCCTGCAGTGCCTGCAAGGTCCCCCTGCTCAAGAAAGCACATGTACAGACCCGTCTGAAGTTTGCCAAAGAACATCTGAATGATTCAGAGGAGAAATGAGTGAAAGTGTTGTGGTCAGTTGAGATCAAAATACAAGCTCAACTCGCCATGTTTGGAGGAGGATTTCTGCATATGACCCCAAAAACACCATCCCCACTGTCAAACATGGAGGTGGAAACATTATGCTTCGGGGGTGTTTTTTCGCTAAGGGGACAGGACAACTTGACTGTATCAAAGGGACGATGGACGGGGCCATGTACCATCAAATCTTGGGTGACAACCTCCTTCCCTCAGCCAGGGCATGGAAAATGGGTCATGGATGGGTTTTCCAGCATGACAGTGACCCAAAACACACGGCCAAGGCAACAAAGGAGTGGCTCAAGAAGAAACACATTAAGGTCCGGCCGTGGCCTAACCTGTCTTCAGACTTCAATCCCTTAGAAAATCAGTGGAGTGATTTGCCAAACGTCAGTCTCAAAACCTTAATGACTTGGAGAATATCTGCAAAAGGAGTGGGACAAAATCCCTCCTGAGATGTGTGCAAACCTGGTGGCCAACTACATGAAGCGTCTGACCCCTGACTGCCAACAAGGGTTTTGCCACCAAGTACTAAGTCATATTTTGCAGAGAGGTCAAATAATTATTTCCCTCATTAAAATGCAAATCATTTTATAAAATTATTGACATGTTTTTCTGGACACCAACTATCAAACAATAGATTGTGTTAATAATTTATTTCCGTTATTATTCATATGCTCTCAAAAGGCCATGACACATAATGAATTCAAATTCTTGCTTATTTAGTAATGGACAAATACAATCAGTGAAGATTACGTTGAGCGATGTTTTTGAAGATTACATTGAGTTTTTTAAGCTAATTACTGTCTGTATGCACAGCCATGTTAATTTTCATTGCACTGGAATCTGGATGTCGTAACGGATATCCAGGTTTATCTGACTAAAGAGTCGCTAATCTGTCAGGAAGGTGAGCAAGAGTAAATGAACATCTGGTCACAGAGTTACTCATCACCTTTATCTTTTATTAATAAACTAACATGGAAGCGCTCACAGACGTTAGCTACCTTCGTGTAACATAACTGCTAGAAAGTTTTTAAACAACGATTTTTTACCGGTTGTCAACTCAGGTTATGGTTAAGTTGTTCTCATTACTAATATAATTCATTACTGTGTTAACTTTTTCAAAATATGACCGTGGTTCAGAGAGGAATCTTGCCACAACTTTTGGACTTTGTGGGTCAATGTCAAATTCGGTTCTGAAATCAGTGAATAAATGTGAGGATGGTTACTTTATGGAACAGGAAATGGGCCACTAATTGCTGAACACATGTAGCATCTTATCTGGCATGATTGAATTTGATTTTGCGCATGCATGTTCCCCGTTGTGGCCCTTTATCCCTCTCTCAGGGACCGATGGTTACATACATTTCCCAAGGTTATGCTGCTGAAGTTTGACAAAGTAGGTTGAGCAAACACTGTCCACACACATATGCACACTTATTCTGAGTATTGATTATTCATCACACAGTTTAGAGAAGAGAAAAGGCCACAGAATAGGCAGATTCAAACACTGCATATTATTCATGCAGTTCCAAAGCTCCCCATGTAATACATATAAATCATTTATTACACTTTTAAAACCTTTTGTAACTTTTGCAAAAATCGTTTTTTTTATCTAACATTTGTAAATGTTGTTTATATGTGCATAACCTTTAGGCCAAATCACTATCATGCTTCAGTTAGCAAAGTTTGTAAGCAAGGTGTTATGATGACAAGGGGAAAATATTGGCACACATACATAACATAGCACTCAATTTTCATGGACCTGTTTTGGCTCGACAGTGCCACTTTTACACTCTGTTACCAAAAATCTTCAACTGGTCTTTTGGAAATGTTTATAACGAGAAAAAAGATTGTTTGGGAGGGGACATTTTGGTAAATCTCTGTAACACAGTTACCGCAGTTTAACCTTAACAGGCACACACATGCACAAACTAATAACACACACACAGCACTCTATTCTCAGACACTCCCTCTCCTCTTCTCTTGCATATAACAAACACACATGTTGTGAAAGAGTGGTCTTAGGTGACCAGGTTTTAACTTTTCAATGGAGGGTGTTGGATTACCTGACAGCGTTAACGGGGACAACTGAGTGGGAACAGGAACAAATACTGTATTGCACTCTGTACCCGAGCCTACTGATGTCACATGGGAGAACGAGGTCCCAATCTGTCCCCAAGCGAGACTATTATTCAACCCAAAATGCTGTAGCTGACCCTCCATGGTAAAGGTTCATGTGGACGGGATCCAACAGTGTGTGTGTGTGTGTGTGTGTGTGTGAGTGGACGAAAAGCAAGTTGTTCCATTGCAATAATTATGTGTGGTTATGTAATTACGCTGTGCTATGCTAAGTAGGGACGAAAAGAGACCACAGACCTGCTCTGTGAATGGAAAACTGGGGCTTTTTCCTGCCAAAACAACTGGTATTTACATACTATGTTCCAAACATGCATCCAGCTCCAATATTAGTGGGGCCTCAATTAATCTCTTTACATGACAATATGTTATACAGTAAGGACTATTAGTATTTTTTTTATATAGAGAAAACATGTATTTTCTGGAAATACGAAAGCAGAACACTTTTTCTTTTTTTGTTTGACCTTTCTTACATCAACCTTTCTCAACCTACTTTCTCACATTTGGCTAGTTTGCATGTAGCACATCCATACATTCTCTGCCCCCTCTGATATCTACGTGAACCATAATAGAGATATATGTAAACAGATTTGTTGTCCTACAGTGTAGCATACAATTATAGCAGCTCTAGTTTCTCAAGTGTGTATATTCAAGGCATGAATGGCAATGAATATAACTCTGCTGAGAAATTTGTGAGGGGTTAGGGATTTGGAAAGGTAATCGGACCACAGGCTGGGTTCCTGTAAATAAAGAGCCTGATGATATCCCAAAACAAATACTTTGGTTTTCAAAGACACAGCAAAGTCCAGCCAATCTCTCTGTCACTTTCCCCCTCCCCTCTCTCCTGTCCATACCTTCCCCTGGGCTTGAGAGGTTAAGAGAGAGACAGGAGAGAGAATGGGCCTGTTATTACCCAGGGTGCTCTGCAGTGTGTGTGTGTGATGATCACAGGACAGGAGAGGATTCCATTCAGACCACAGAGGCGTTACCCAACTGGATGGATTTTGGCCTGAACTCCTGTGTGGTTTATGTTTCTTAGGGTTGAATACTAAGTGTCTGCTGGCTGGTCACATGCTCAATATTATCGCTGATCACTTAAGATCATATTGTGTTTCTGCTGCCTTTCCATTTTGTTCTTCATCACTTGTAACCCTGTAAGCTCTGGGATATAATAGGCTTTCCTTCGATGCGTTTCCTAGCGGTGACCCAACACATTAACTATGCTCCCGATGATACATGTTAACTTCAGAAGGACTAAGCTGAGATGACCTTCAGACCATCACATGACTGATATTTGACCCCTGCTCCAGACCCCATGGGTCAGCACTTGATTACAAACAGGAAGAAAGATGGAGACAAAGAGAGACAGAGACTTAGGCAGGTCATTCAATAACTGGTAGGCTAATTATGTGTGAAAGGGAGATCCATTCAGTCAGTGAATACATGGATTTAGCCAATTCATCTATGCCTGTCCCCAGTGAATTTAAGCTCTTAGCCTGTGAATCTGTACCTACAGCCAGTAAATATATGCCTTTAGCCAGTGAATCTTTGCCTTTAATTAGTGAATTTATGCTTTTAGCCAGTGAGTATTTGCCTTTAGCCAGTGAATCTTGGCCTTTAGCCAGTGAATCTTTACTTTTAGCCATTACATCTATGCCTTTATCCCTTGTATGATTGCCTTGATCCAGTGAATCTATGATTGAATCCTGATTGTATTCTGTTTATGTAGTGGAAGACGATAGGGAGGCTGCAAATGAAAATGTGCAAACATGGTGTGTGCGCGCATGTGTGCACGCTTTATGATGAGTGTCCATGTATGTTTGTGCGCACGTGTGTGCAAACATACCTGCATGCACCTTTTTGTGTGTCTGTGGCAGTGGGACAGAATATCAAGTATAGATCCATACTATATTCCTACAGCCACAGTACTCAGATGTCACCCATCTACCCACTTACAAAAAGCAGGATGACAGGGCCCTGTACCACAGCTACACCACACAGCATATCCACAGTGATCCTCACCACCACTCCTCTACAACCAGCCCCCCCCACACTGTTTCACCCAACCCAACTCTTTTTATTCATCATTACAGACCGCAGTGAAATGGAAAAGAAAATTAAAGGGGAGGCTGGACAGCTTCCATTTACTCAACTCTTACCTGTGTGAAATATTGGCTTTGGGCCTAATGTGAAACAATACTCTTTTCAAGCCTGGAGACATAATCTGGACCCAACTCAACTATCTGTGTGTGTGTGTCTTTCTCTCTCTCTCTCTCTCTCTCTCTCTCACTGTGAGTGTTTCTCTCATATTTTCTGTTTCTCTGTGTTTGGGTTTGTACTTGTTAACATGTAAATGTGATGTTTAGGGGTTTGGTTGAAATTGAGTTGGGTCAAACCACAGTGGAGTCTGATTGGAGGGTGGTTCAGGAACAGTGGAGACTGTTTGAAGCCTGATTCAGGGAAAATGGTGTCTGGTGGAGCCAGATTCAGGAACAGTAGTGTCTGGTTGAGCCAGATTCAGGAAAAGTGGAGGTGAAGTCTGATTGGAGAGTTGTTCAGGAACAGTGGAGGAAGATAAATTGTCAACAGAACCCTGGCACCTTTTTGTAACAAATGCATTGTGCCACATAGTGGCCAATAGTGAATTGGTGAAATGGAACAAATTAAATGTAACTTCCAATGACTGGACTGCTCTCACCTGGGTATGTAAGCTGAATGCATACATTTTAAATCAGTCTAGATAAGAGTGTGTACTAAATGTCTCAAATGTAATTAATGGAGTAGAAATGGGAGTATCCTATCATCCCACCCCAGATGTTACATAAGCCTTCTGGGCTTTGTCTCGGAAAACAAGTTATGGCTGACAGCCTGTACTCTGCTGGAGCCATGGTTGGATAACCCCATGAGAGTTCATCATACTTCACCCCCTCCTCCTCTCAAACCTCCTGTTCTCTGCAGCTTTCATAGCATGGAAACGAGAAAAATGAGGAGTAGGGAAGAGGAGGGTGGAGAATCAGACACCATGTTGAAGAGTAATGGGTGTCCAAGTGTCCTTATGATCAATCCACCAAGACCACAACCCACCTGTTTTTCCACTCACAGACTGTGTTTATTAAGTCCCCATGTTCTTAGTTTCCAGTTCTACTGCTGTCGAAGTAGCAGTATAAACATGTCTTTTTACGTATGTATGTTTTATTTCATATATATATACTGCTTGTATGTGATGTATTTTGAGACACATATTTGCTGATTGATAGAGAAGGCTTATTAATTTTGGCTTGGCTTGTTATAACTAGCTAGCTGGCTTTTGTTTTCAGTTGAATAATGCATCTGGAGAATAACCATTGTTTTGTTTTACTTGGCTGTCAGTTCCTGATCTTCTTAGAACATCATTTGAGGAGTTTCCTGAAGCTTGAGATGAAACAGGATAGAGGAATATATCAGGAATATAAGAGGACTTGTAGCGAGGCCAACTAGCAACTATTCTTTCTGTGGTGAGCTTTTTGGCTTCCAGAGCTGCGGAGACATTTGGGTACAATTGGGTACCACACGGATGAGCTTTAAGATCACAGATTTCCCATCTACAGAATGCTAAGCAGACTCCCTTGTCATTATCAACCATCCTCTGAACATATATTTCCATTACAACCAATACCTGACTTGCAGATTCTTTCAGTTCGCTTCACCATTGTTTGAGAACCAAATATTATTTACAGCAATGATCTGGGGGGAGAGGAGCAATTCAGTTTGTCTTACCTAGTTTCCACCTTAGCGGTTGAGGAATTATAACCTTTCAGACACTAGCGAGATGCCCTAATCACTAACCCATTTTGCAACCCCCAAATATTTGGAGATGCTCTGCACTGTAAACTCTATTTGCTGAATCTTTTGTGGACACAGATTAATTCTCCATTGAGTTTGTTTTTTTAGTCCAAGATAAAGCCAGGTCTAGACATAATTTTTGTCAATGTCCAAGCCCTAGAAGCTACCGTCAAATTGCTTTTCCCTCAGTTGTATTGTGTTTGACCTAGTTGATGAATGCTCTGAATCAACATGGCCCAAATCTATTTAGTTAAAGTCCAAAAGGAGAGTCCAAATTCAAGGCAGAACAGTTGTTGAGTTGGATATAGACACAGTACAGTAAGGTGCTGAAACACTTGGGGAGAAAGGGCAGAGGTAGAGAGAGAGGTTAGATTTCAGAGGTGGAGGGGGTCTACTCTGGTAAACTCATCAGGGGTCCAAAAGGTTTGGTAAACGTCACTCATAGAGGCCCACTTTACGTGACTTCACAGGGGCCCCACACATTCTGCCATGATTAAATCATTTCTTTTATGAGAGCCCACCTGTGTCATGTCAAATATGCATTATTGAACAATATTGTCTTTTCTCCAGCAATTGGTGCATTTTCCTCAGTAGGTTAAGAAAATGTTCGTGGTGTTTTATTGGTTTTTACCAAACTATTTCAGTTGCCCTGTTTTCTCTCATCTCGACATCCTATCGATATTTAACTGGAAACTGGAATGGCTGTTGATACTTTTGGTGGTATTTATGTGTGTGTGCTTGCACCCATTAACCCTACAAAATCTATGAGTGTGTATTACATAAGGGAGTGCTGACTTCTGACTCCAAGTTAAAAGCAGACCTCTGTTTATCAGGAGTACAGTGATGTAGTGTGCCAGGGATTGCGTGTTGGTATCTGGGCCAGACACGGTTTTCATGCTGTGTGTTAGATTAGAGGAGAGGAATGTCAGAGAGCACAGAGGGAAGGAGAGATGTGTCTGTCTGTCTCTCTGTCTGTTTATGTTTATTTACTATGTCAGCGTAAAATTGTGTTTACCGTGGGGGGGGATCCCCTTCCTCAAGTTGACTTAATGACAGGTCTTGACTGGGGGCTGGAGAGAGACGTGGTGGTGGGAGGACGGTGGGAACCATGGCTTCCATCCCATTCTCTTTTATTAAAACCAGGCCTGGGCTCTCCCCCTGTAGAATAACTGTCGACATGAGCCCCCCCATCCTCCGACAACTGCCCACAAAACCTCTACAGAGCCCCCCCAAACCAACCCCCCCGTCACCCCCTGGAGGCTCACACGTCTCCTCCTCATACCCAGTCGCCTCATCTGCTTCCATCCCCGGTCAGAACAACAAAGCCGTGCAACCGAAGCCAGTGTCCTGCAGTGTCTCACTTTGGGCCTGTTTGTGACAGGAAGCCACATGAGAGAGGGAGACACTGTCAGGCCGAGCAGAGCGAGGCACGTATGTCTGAAGAGAATCTCTCTCTCTGTTCTACTCCTCCCCCTACTGGAAATGTGAGAAAGAGAGGTTCCGAGCCCCAGGGTGATCCATTCAAACTCCCAGTTCTCCTCCTTTCTATCTCTCCATCTTTCTTCTGTTACACTGATGAAAACCAACGACGTCAACCCCAATAAGGCTTACAAACTCCATATCTCAGCCTCATCATTCCACCGGAGCTCTACTCATAACATCCTACATTTAAAGTGGGTTGCATATGTTTACTGTCTGTGTAGTTCAAAGAGGGAGAGAGACTGTTCGGAAAAAAATAATAGCAAAAATAACAAGTGGGCTTTAATTGAATTTAAGGCTTAACTGAATGAACAACAGAGACAAAATGCAATATGAAAGTTTATTAAATAGTTTGGGAAGTGGCCTCATCACCAAAAGAATATCCTCAATGCCAGATGCTTGGTGATGGCAGGTTTGCCCTATACAGGATTACAGAAGTATCAGAGATGGGCCTTCAGGTGATTATCGCTGGTTGTGGTAGGTGAGGTGGAAGGTTGTCTGTACAATGTTTTGCTGTAACACAGTAGGAAAAAGAAGCATGGGTATGTTTGGCATTAATACACACCAGGATATTAAGCTATTAGTTGAAAGTTAGAAGAGTAAAATGTGAAAATACGCCTATATGGTGTTAACACTCATACGCTTTATAGTGTGTTCGATACCTTTTGTTTCACCGTTGTCTCCGCTTACTAAAGCATGATTTGTGTATCTGATTCATGTATCTTAAAGTATTTTGGCAGACATCATTGAGTCCAATGTTAAGCGACCAGCAGTATCTAGAGGGTGAACTGAAAACATTCAAGTTTGCTACATTTACAGCAGCCATTAAAAGTTGGACATTTGAGAATGTGTCAACTCATCATTGAAATATTTTGTCTGACAGTTTTGACAGCGATTCATCATTATCATTTGCACTTCATGGAACCACAAGCTGACAAGCATTATTTTTACAAAGATGCCTACACCATTGTATAATATGTCCGAAAATATATAATTTTTCGTCAACCCCTGAATCCCCTAAACCCCGTGGGAAGACAATGCAAGGAGAGTGATTACACATTCTGATATAGGAGGCTGAGATCCCTCAATACGCCAGCTGGCGCATTGCGACTTCTCTCTGGCACTGCAGGATTAAGTTGCACGCACACACGCACGCACAATGATCTTCATTGTGTGATGACTGCGCCATCTACTGCCCATCCTCCCCCTGCAGGAAGCGGGCTTCGGCGTTTGACGTCACCGGCCTTCTGACACCATCGCCCATCTCATCAACTCATTGCACCTGTTGTCTCGTCTAGCGCACCTGATCATCATTCAGTCATTACCCTCAGTATATATGTTCCCTCTGCTCCCTTTGTCTTTGTGTGTTATTGTCTCGACGTAAAGAGCATATGTCAGCTCGTTATAATAAATGAACGTAAACTTACCGGCTCCGCAGTCCGCTTCATCTTTCCTGTCTACCGTTAACGATGACACATTGTCTCTTCTTGTCTCTGAAAAGGGCTAGCTACTTGGGTCTGTTTTAGTCTACCTACATTTCTCCGATTAGGGCTAGCTACTTGGACGTGGGTAAGGCTAGCTACTTGGATGTGGGTAGAGCCAGCTACTC
>JACXGJ010002960.1:0-58943 GCA_016801105.1 Esox niger
AGGATGGGGTGAGGATGGGGTGAGGATGCGGTGAAGATGCCGTGAGGATGCGTCTACACCGCATGGCAGCGGTGAAGACGACAATGTTGTCTGGACAGAACAGTGACCGACGCGCTGCCGGCGAGTTCGTTGTTCCCGCCTCGCGACCACCAATGCCAGCCCCCCCAAACACACAAACACATACACCCGCCCCTTTTCCTTCTTCCATCAGCAGACCTCCGGGTATAATCAGATTCACAGGTGCAGTGGCCACTATATTTAGACTCAGGCTAAGGAAGGAAATGTGACAAGTGTGCGTGTGTGTGTGTGTATGTGTGTGTGTGTGTGTGTGTGTGTGATGTATAGCGCTTGTGAGTTTTTGTGAGTGGGTTCAGTGAGGAAGTGAGAAGGATGTTAATTCATGTGGTGAAGCCTACGTATTCACGTGGGTGTCTGTGGACTTTAACTGTGTAGAACCCGATCCTTGTACGGCGCTTAAACGGCTGTAGAGCGCCTTGGTCAAAAACAGGAAATTTTCTCCAGGAAATTCTGTGTGATTTGGGTGAGGTAAGGGCAATAAAACCTGTATTTATCTGTAGGAGGGAGATATACAGAAACCCTGTGTAGTTGGTTACGTCCAGAACCATATATGTGTATTCAATATCAAAAACACTGTTTTAAGGAAAGGTTTAAGAGTTGGTCTGAAGCCACAAAAGAAAGAAAATACACATGAGCACGAGAATAAAAGGTTTTCCAGCACACAGTACCGCTTCAAACAAGGGAAGCTTAATAGCATTCAAGCATTCTCAAACGGCGTAGTTCATACTCTTAGTGCAGGTGCTCTGGCAACAATGTGTTCTGACTTACAAACTGAAATATACGCTGTATTACAGGGGTCTCCAAACTATTCCACGGAGGGCCGTGTGTCTGCAGGTTTTCTCTCTCTCCTTGTACTTGATTGACTAATTAGGCTACTGATTGGTTAATATCTACCTTCACCTGGTTGTGTAGGTGTGAACTGGGAACCAATTTATAGGAAAAAACAAAAACCCGCAGACACACGGCCCTCCGTGGAATAGTTTGGAGACCCCTGCTGTATTATATAAACATCCGGGTCAATTGAGCTTAATTTGTATTGTTGTAATGTACAAGGTTTCTGTAGGTGAAATAATAAATGATATAAACCCTTATTCTATTCGTCTCTACCTCTAAAGCCACCCTCTTCTCTGCACTTCCATTCGCTCTTTTCAGACAACTTCGTTCGACAACATTTGAAAGTGACCCAGCATATTATGTCCATGGTTTCATACATATATAACCCTTGTACACACTAACATCCTTTCCCAGCACTTTCTAGATGAACCCCTGCTAGTGAGTGGGGTCCAGCTGCCTGGCCACCTGCCTCTTGAACCCTATCTCCCATCCTGATGTGTTTTCTGGTTTAACATTCCACTCCTCACATACATCAGTTAACTCATCCCTCACTGTTCATCTCTGTTGCACCACAGGCTCTCACATATGGTGCCGTCCCGGAGCTCAGTTCAACTGTTGGTCCTTTTCTCTCTACACACCGGGTCACTGCTTCGAGGTGACAACTCGACTACATTTCTCATTCCCCTCTACTGACAACAAAGTGCCAACGTGTATTGCCTCCAGATATCTCTGCTTGGATGCTGGCCCTGCACATTTTTATTTTGTGATGTCCATTTCATGATTAGGGCACTGTCTCATTCCAGCGGACTCGGGACAGTCGATGTCGATGTTTTATTGCGCTGGACGCTCAACCAGGAAGACTAGACCAGAATCACAGATCTTGAAAGCAAGTACAAGGATAAATTGGAGTAACTGTCCAAAGCCGGTAGATGCATACCCAAGAACACTCAAAGCTGTGCCAAATTCATTTCTACAAAATACAGGGAAAAAGGTGCTAACACTTTTGTAAATAATACAGATATTTCCGTTTTTCATTTTCAAATTGGTAAAAGATTGACGTGTACATTGACGACACAAAAAAGGGTTTTATTACAGGCACTGTATGTGAAGAAAAAAAATCTGGTATAGTGGCCAAACAGATCAGGACAAGAGGTCAGGAGCACTGTTGTACTTCCAAAGTGCTATTGACATTGTTATAATATGACATATTCATTTCACATTGAGTATTAACCAAAGGCATTCGACTGCATACAACAATCGTAAGGGACCGCTTGTCGTACTCCAGCTGTGACCAATTGACTCTGAATGCTTTGAATGTCTTTCATTAGTCCATTAACTCCTTAAGGTTCAACCCCACAGCATCACATGCTCCCAGCATCAGGTGATGACATTCTGTAGCAAGGCCATGGAGAAAAGGAAGGTACAGAACTACAAAATTTTATTTTCTGTACTCCAATTACCATGTTTATATTCAATTAATATACAGTATATTCCTACTTATTCTGTGTCATCACAATAGTAAAACAAAAGTATTTGTAGGGGATGTATGTATTTATTTCTATTAGTCCAGACGAAGACAGTTATTGGGAGATGAGACAGTTCTGGATTAAACCAGTCAGGTATTCAGTCTCATCTGCCTGACACCATGTGACATGACACTGAAATGTCAGCGACGGCTTTTGAGCGCTGCACTCTAAATGCAAGGCACATTAATACCCCGTTATATGTCCCTTTCCACGCACACATGCTTGCATTTATTCACAAACGTCTAGCACAGAAACGCACCGTCTGTCCCAGGCACGCACGACAAGAACGTTTCATTTGCATAGTTTAATTACATTTCCTAAAGCTTTAACTTCCTTCTTCGGCTCATTCGCTCCACAGTGGTTCTCTCTGTACAATAGGTACTGTGCAGGACGTGTGTGCGTGTGTGTAACCATGCACACTGTTGAGCCTTTCGGAGGCTGTTCTGGTCGGCCAAAGATAAAAGGCCCTTGGCCCTCCTTTCCACACCTGCCAACTTGCCTCGGTCTGTCTAAATAAGGATAGCCCCTGGCAGTGGAACACCTCTCCTTCCTGATAAAGGGAGAACACATGGCAGCGAATGTCTCCATGGCTCAAGCCCACCCAACATCCAGCTAAAGAGGGCAGAGTATTCTGATCCACACACACTCACACACACTTCCATTTTAGTAATCGAGTAGACATTCTTGTCCGTGGGGGTTGTTTTAACACATATTGAACATGTATGTTTTGGCTGAGGGTTCCCACGTGTGCACAATGCACAAGCACCGGCATGGTCTCGTTTTATTTTTGTTGATCGCTCGTGGAGAGCTCCAATGAGGGACACCAATGTTACATCACCCCCGAGCTGACATTGTCAGCTTATTCTCTCTTTCCTTTTCTCTCGGCCCTTTTTAATCTTCCTTTTCTGCTTATCCCCATTGTCATGAAATGAATGAGAGGAAATAGGAGAGGGACAGAGGGTAAGATACATTTAAAATGCTAGGAAGAATGTAAGAGGGAGAAAATTAGTAAGACAGAGATACAGATTAAAAAAGAGAGAAGAGTACTGAGAGAGAAAAGACAGAGATACTGAGAAAGCAACAGAGAAACAATGAGAGAAAAGGAGGGAGGGAACTGAGAGAAAAAGAGAGGAAGAGAGAAATGGAGGACAGAGAAAGAGAAAGAGAAGACAGAGAAATACTGCGCAAGAAACAGAGAGAGAGAGAGAGATCAAGAGAGAAAGAGAGTGGTGCAGAACAAGGTTACAGGGGGAACACAGAGCACATTGTGTTTCATCTCTTGCCTAAGCAACAGTGTGCACAATTTAGTGACACGCACCAAAGCAGTCTCTCTCTCTCTCTCTCTCTCTCTCTCGCTCTCTCAGACACACTCACACACAGCTCACACTTTGTGAGACCCATTCTAAACATATTAGAAAAATATTTTTTAAATCAATAACTAGGATACTTGATACCAGAAGAAAAATGCATGCATTTTTCATACGTAACACATTTGTAAATGTTTTTAGAACACATAAAGCACCGATTTATGTGTTTTCAAATATATCATGTAGCAAATATGTTATATTGCACATCTGCAATTTTCTATTTAATTAATTAATATACCTGTATGTGTCCTTAAATATTAAAACACATGTTTTGCAACTTTCCTCAATTTAATCACGTCCAATTGTAATTGGAGCCCAGTCTCATCACAGCAACCCCAAACAGAAATAGGAGAGTTGAAGACTGCAGCAAGCTTTCCTTATAGGGCATCCAAGCCATTCTGCTTTTTCCCCACACTGCAATTCCAACCAGGAAGTAACATGTATGAGAGGCACACTCACTCACCTGATGACCTTGCTTAGCTCTGCACTAGTAGACCTTGTATAGCCAAGAGTGCTAGTTGATCAGGAAATCCTAGCAAATCACAGCTCAAATATAGACTGTGGTGGTCAGCCTGACGCACAGAAATTGTGCCTTAGATTCTCAACACCACTGAGGCCAAGGCTCTTTAGGCGCTTTCGTTCATCAGAATGTATTACTGGATTTGTTTATTATAAGTGGATTCAGTTAGAACAGGTTATATCTGTAACATAGATTAGCACTTGCAAGAAGCCATTTTCAAAATATCTATCAATCATCATTTGCAATTAGCCAGCGAGGAACAGGCTGCACCAAGAAAACTGCACAACCGGTATCCTGCATCAACACCAGCTGTCTCCAATGGCAAGCCATCCTTTATATTATAGTAGGAGCATCCAATATGCAGACCTCTTCAGTAGCTGTTTGAAATGTTGCAAATGAGGAAGAGACAGGCAGCTAATTTGCCTATGTAACCGCCATAAGCGTTTCGCTGTGTGTGACGGGAAGACACAATTTGCATACAAATTCAAAGAGTGAATACAACAAATGTACAATTATTAACAAATATGCTTCCAATGTAAAGGTTAGGATTAGTGAGAAATATTTTTATTAGCCTGATCCAATTTACAGTTTTATCCCAACTCTAACACACTTCTTAACACTGATCAATCAAAGACATGCTAAGCTACAACCACACTCAGATACTGTATAAACCCAGATGAGAGCATGGACACAACTTACTGAACCACAACACTGGTCACCTTAACGTGTATCTCTGTCTGCAGACAGGAGTTCATGGCTGGTGTTGGTCGTTACCAATGCCCTCACACCCAGCAGAACAGAACACAACAGAACAGAGAAAAGACGAGTGCAAAACACAAGAGAGGACACAACAGAACACATAAGAGAACAGAAAACCTGAGAGAACAGACAATACAAGAGAACAGAACACAACAGAACACACAAAAGATTAGTACAGAACACAAGAGAGGACACAACAGAACACACAGGAGAACAGAACACACAAAAGAACACAACACAAGAGAGGACACAACAGAACACACAGGAGAGCAGAACCCACAAAAATACACAACACAACACAAGAGTGGACACAACAGAATAGACAAGAGAACAGAACACAAAAAGACACAACAGAACAAAAGAGAACACAACAGAACACAATATAAAAGAACAGAGAAAAAAACTCAAGAGAAAAAGGAACAGAACACAACTGAAGTGAACTCAGCTATAGCAGCCAACACTGGGCATGCACCTAAACATCAGAGACAGGAGAATCAAACAAGTCACACACTCATATAGAGCAGAGAAATAAACATGGAGAGTAATGGCAGAACAGGAGATAGGCTTGTTACATAAGCTTTAAACTACATAAAACTAATAAAATATCATGACAGGATTCATGCTAGTGGTAATTTTTTTTAAAAATAATCAGTGTCTCATCTATAAAGACCCACAGTGTTCTAGTACTCGAGACCAGTGTTGACCGATTTTCAAGGTCTTGGTCTCGGAATCACCCACATTTTTATTCGATCTTGTCTCGGACTCAGACATAGAGAATTTGGGATTTCATTTCTTGGGACCGGTCTAGACCACAACTGTGGGAATATCACTGAATTGCCAGTGCCTTGTTAAATGTATTTGTTAATATCATTACTGTGATTGGACGTACACCGTCAATCTTCAAATGCAACCAATACCTTCATTCATTTCTAATTTGAAATTACACATCACCCTTCCCCGCACCCCAAAGGTGAATGAGGGAGATAGGTGAAGTAGCGGCTGTCTGGAAGATGCCTATGATGAAATCTGGTTACCTGAACCACAAATAGCTTACAATAGCGCCCAAAAGAAAACACACAGGAGTGTGTAAACTACCTCAAACTTTAACCGGCATTTAGAAAGAAAACAAAAAAAGAAAGCTAAGTGACGCTTATAAAGCCAGCTACCTAACGTGTGCAATCTGCCTCTGTACCGAAACTCTTCAA
This sequence comes from Esox niger, assembly GCA_016801105.1. Lineage (NCBI taxonomy): Eukaryota > Metazoa > Chordata > Actinopteri > Esociformes > Esocidae > Esox > Esox niger. The sequence goes on from JACXGJ010002960.1 coordinate 6,290, forward strand.
AAATCGCGAGTATACCCATGCAACGTTACATACTGTGTTTCATGGCACTAGTTTCAGTTGCTTGCCAGCTTTTGTTTATGATAAACCATGACGGGCCAGGCCACATATCTATTTAGCTAATGATGTTACATTACATCAACATTAATTTATGTCAGCTGCATTCCTCTCCCGACTTAATAAAGTTAAGTTAAATGCCACGGTACAACACACCTTCACTTAGGTGAGAGCTAGAGATGTGAAAGCGGAGATGGAGAATAGATGTTGAGTAATGTTCCTACACTTGCAATAAAAATTTGGGCCGTCCACGTGGAAGGCTGTGTCGCTAACCACTAGACTGTAGAACTATACATTTCATGAGTTTGTATAGCCTCTTGTGTCTACCCTGAACAAATCCTAATTTGTCACTGGCTGTTTCAACAGCTAATTGGCTATGCGTGAATGATATTGATACAGCTAAATTGGCCAGCGTTTCTAACTAAGTTAACCTTCACCACAAATATCGTCTATGAACTGTATGATGTTTGCTACTGGCTGTTTTCACAGCGTATTAGCCAGTAATCTACTAACTTACTGCCTGGAATGGTTAAGAATTGAGCAATTTCTAGTGAGTCTGCCAAAGCAATTTCATTTCATGGCATAACAATGTACTTTTTTCTTCATGAATGACATTGGACCTATAGTTTGCAGGTCTGCTTCGCTAACCACTATTTAATTTAACAAGGGTTAGACGATTGGTCGGTCTTCTAACGCGGTCCGGCAAAAAACACATATTTAATGGTCTATTTTGTCTGGCCTAAATCACACGGCTTATGCTTTAAGAGTGCTAATTTTGAGTTGAAATACCCAGCAACAGATCAAATCTAACTTATTACCTAGTTAAACCCTACTATTTTGTGTTTTGAGTGTCATGATCTCCCCTTTCTCTGGCTTGCTCATTCACTCAATCTTTCTCACACTGGGTGTTACTTAAAAGAAAAATATGCAATTTTCCATGGTTTAATCACCTAAAAGATAATTATTTCTGTGTTATGGTAAGAACATTAGTGGTGTGGTCTTGCCCTGGTCTCGTCCTGCGTTGGTCTTGGTCTCGAACATTCTGGTCTTGGCAATGACTTGGTCTAGGGTTAGGTGGTCTTGACTACAACACTGAAGAATTAAGCAGTCATAATAATTGCATAACTTTTGATGTGATGCAATAGACTTTCAGTATTGTGAAAATATATTTTACTACCACTTATCTGATTGTTCTTAAATATTTAACACGTCATATTTTTTTAAATGCTGACACTATTCACACAAGTACTTGCCCCAGATTTTCACGTGACCCTGGTGTGACCCTAGGTTTGGCAGTGCAATGCTCTAACAAACTGATGTCACATAACAATATGGGGCCAGGGGGGTTCTGTCTTTTTTTATTTAGTGGGCAAAGTCATGTAAAACATATAAATCGCCTAACTACTGTCTTAAGTGATGATTAACAAACATTGGGATAAGTGAATATAGATGGGATTTTAATAATAAAGAAGACAATCCTATGAGAAGTACAATATACTGTATATGCAAAATGTATTTCAGTGTGAAACATTGATCTGGTGTGTTACACTTAGTCAAAGTAAAATGTGTTAAGGGTTTTGCTAAATATCTGCGACCGCAATTCCCATGTGAATGTCACCATCATTCAGCCCGTGGATAAGGCATGTCATGACATCACTGGTGACTAATGTCAGGCTTGGATTTGCCATGCCAAAAGACTTTCCTTCCAGTGTATAAATAGTGAAGAAATTCATTGTGACGTGAAAGAGAGAATCTAAAAAACAAAGACAGAACTGATGCAGATCAGCCTATGTGCTGTGCTAAACATTTCTTTAATTTAATTCTTATCTGTTGCATTGGTTTAGACAGAAAACTTATGTTGAAATTACAATCAGTTACTTTGAATTTGAGACAAGCTTGATCATTCATGTAACAAGCATGAAGAGTTTGCAGTTACTTTCGAAGTCCTTTGAAAAATCACCACATATTAAATATCTGAAATGCTGGGCGGAAACAGGGAGGATTTCTGCAATCACTCCAGGCACAGCCAACAGCAGGAGTCTTCGTTCCACTGACTTAAGGTTCTGGTGCCGACATCTATCTCCAGTTGGAATGCACACACACACACACACAAACACACACACACACACACTTCTCTGTCAAAACTAGCCAGAGTGACCTAATTATACATCATTAGCACAGCAGGTTTGACCAAATTGGAGTTACTGGTGTTAGTGTGTTAACTGAGAATGATATTAATGCATTTTGGGTATGTTGAAGGAGGCCATCCGTTAACATAGTATGGTGTTAAATATTACATAAGCATTCGTTGCGCATGCACTATGTTCATACAAGCCCTGTCCTGACAGTAGCCACTCCTCCACAGCCATGTCTGTCTCTCACTAATTTGTCCCTGCTGAATAAGTGATGGTGCAGCTCAGATGACAGGATAGGCTACCTGTCCGCAATCAGGGGGAACCTCCACCTCTTGGCAGCAGAAGTATCAGCTAAGTGGCTGCTCCATTTCCATTTTTTGAGGAGCAGCTAAGCTAGCAGCTAGCCACTAGTCCTGACCTTTAACTTCATATATCTAGTCCAACTACGAAGCCCCACTTTGCGTGGATGGAAATATGCCAATTATTCCCTTTGTACTTCTAGCTTAATCTAAGCCATAACTTTCCATCTTAAGTCTGTTAAACGTTCCTCAAGTCATAATCAAAGTTAAAAAAAAAAAGAATTATTTGTTGTTGATTTATGTTATGAATAGCACTGTAGAAGTTGAATGCATTATAATTCCAATTACTGCTCAAAAAATTAAGGGGACATGTAATCATCACAGTATAACACCAAGTCAATTAAACATTAGGGATGTCAATCATTCTAGTTAGGAAGCATAAGCGATTGTGAATCAATGTCACCTGTTTTGGTGCAAATGAAAGAGGCAACAGTAAGACAACCCCCAAAAAGGGAATGATTTTGCAAATGTTGGACACTGACAAGTGATACTTCCTCACTGATTCTTCTCTGATTTTGCATTTTGCTAGTGTCCTTGTTGCTACTGGTAGCATGAGGCGATACCTGCAGTCCATTCAGGTTGCGCAGGTAGTTCCTCCAGGATTGCTTATCCATACGTGCCAAGAAGGTTCGCTGTGTCTCCCAGTACAGTCTCAAGAGCATGGAAGAGTTACCAAGAAACGGGCCGTTACACAAAGAGAGTTGAACAGGACCGTAGAAGGGAATCAACCCATCAGCAGGCCGGTATCTGCTCCTTTGTGTGAGGAAGAACAGAATGCGCACTCAGGTCCCTACAAAATGACCTCCCGCAGGTTGCTGGTGTGCATGGTTCTGACCAAACTGTCAGAAACAGACTCCATAAGTGTGGCATGAGGGCCCAATGTCCTCTGGTGGGACCTGTGCTCACAGCCCAGGACCGTGCAGCTTGATTGGCATTCACCAGAGAACACCATAATTGACAGGTCCACCATCGGCACCCCATTCTCTTCACTGATGGGAGCAGGTTCATACTGAGCACATGGAACAGATGTGAAAGAGTCTGGAGATGCTGTGGTGAACATTATGCTGCCTGACCGGTTTGGCGGTGGGTCAGTGATGGTCTGGGGAGGGATATACTTGGAGGGTCGCGCAGATCTCCAGGTGCTAACCAATGGTATCCTGATTGCTGTTGGGTACTGGGAGGGAATCCTCAGACCCATTGTCAGATTTACGCTGGTGCAGTAGGCCCTGGGTTACCCCTGGTGCAGGACAAAGCCTGGTCTCATGTGGCCAGACTGTGTAGGCAGTTCCTTTTCACGCGCCTATGACTGGGTGATTAAACTTAACCACAATGTTTAGCCTTGCAGCCTTTATAGCTTCCTCATGGAATCTACTACGGAATCTACCAGTTACGTTTCTGTTTTGTTTTTATTCTAATTCTATTTTCTCATTCAATGTTTTATTATTATAATGTTTTATTGTTGTTTATTGTTTTTATTCTAGTGTACTTTAATATTTCTCTTTTTCTTTGTAAAGCACATTGAATTGCTTCTATGTATGAATTGTGCTATATACATTTGTTTGCAGGCGAGCTTGCTTGCTGTATGACAAAGGCATTGATGCCATTGACTGGCCCTCACGTTCACCAGACCTGAATCCAATTGAGAACCTCTGGGACGTTATGTATTGGTGAATCTGATGCTGCCAAGTAGCACCACAGATTGTCCAGGAGTTTACTGATGCCCTGATCCAGGTCTGGGAGCAGATCCCCCAGGACACCATCCACGACTCATCAGGAGCATGCCCAGACGTTATTGGGCATCAAAAGCATCTGATCGAAAACAAATTATTGATGAAAACAGAATGGAGGCAACCTACAGAATATGAGCTTCTAACTTTTCAACTTTTTTACAGAAACAAGTTAAGACGAGAGGCACAGCTTCAGACAACTGAGGCATACAATTGTTAAAGATGTCCCAAATGAGCCCCACGTCTATGGGTGTCTACCCATCACAGACCAGGGCTAGCAAACATGTCAGAGGTGAAAAATTGAGTGTCAGTTTCACTCCCACACTACCCATTGACACCACCAGCAGCTCTTCGAGAAGACATTCTTGAGAGAGAGCGAGAGAAAAAGGAGGGGTTGGACGGGCGACACATCCAGCAGTGTCATCCAGCGCTCCGACCTTGCTCTCTCCTGTCACGTCGCTGTTGCGACGTGACAGAATGGGCCTGACGTAATCTTGGATTAATCTCCTCAAAGTGAATTATAATCTTGTAAAGTGAGTGGTTCAAAGCACAACCAGGCAGGTGTGAGAGGGCTGACAGTGACATCGGTTACGTAAGTGAGAACAGGACGCGGGCCTAGTCACATGCTGAACATAGCGACCAGACAATGGTGGCCTGTGCGCTTTAATGTGACGCTCCATGGTGAGAATTAGCCCCCCCAGGCTAACCCAGTACAGCAAAGGCTAGACCCTGGGGGCTTCTTATTAAAATGTTAAGCCAATAAGAGTTTTTGGTTGGTATGAGAGACAGGACTTCGGCCCTCTTTACCCCGATACAGACGTCAAAAGCAGTGTTCGAATTACTTTGAGGTTTGGGGGGTTTGACCCCCCAATTATGACCTGGTTCCCAAACGAGAGAAAGACAGCAGATCGGGGGGGGTCAAAACATTGTTTCCTGCGATCGTTAATATTACAATATATTTACCATATTCGTGCCTGGGAGAATTTTGTAATACGATTAAAGAACAACCCTGAAGTGGAGCATAACATTTCTTCACCTTGACGTTAGTTGAACGTCTCGACTGCCTGCCTCGCTCCCAATGTTGCAGTGGAGTTATTAAATGAAAGTCTACTACACGCTTTCCTACAAGCTTCTACAACAGGTAAACCGGAACTATGAAGACATTCATTCATTTAATATAAGGTTACACAGAATTGGTGACTTTATTACTAGAAAAATTACACAGAGCATTACACAGCTATATAGAGTCAACATTTTGCGCACAATCACCAACCTTATATCAAATGAATGAATGCGTCTTCATAGTTTCGATTTCCCTGTTGTACTGGGGGGGGCTTTAATTAATGACACGCAAAATGTAAATGTGGAGAGCTTTTGAGCTGGTAAGATGTGACGTTAAGGTGTTGTAATACTGTAGCCCTTCCAGATAGTCCCTTGATTAAGCAAGCTTGTTTAAAAGTCATTTATTCTGTCTTAAACTACATAGAAATGTAAAGGATAGAACATTTCAAATGTGTTCCATTGGCTAAGGTCTGCGAAAACAGCCAATACTTCCATTAAATCTGTCCGAGATTTACCTTCATTGGCATATGTTCTTACTCGCTGTGTGTCTATGGCTTGGCATTTCATTGCCAATATAAAATGTCATATATTATCTAACGCTAACAAACATAGGTGCTCAATCATGGGCACTGAAACAATGGAGGATTAGTTGTTGTAGATATATGTTTTGATGTCAATATAGCAGTGGGAGCAAAGCCCAAGAGTCAACCCAAACTCTGTGGTAAATATTTTAAGGTAATTTGATAGAATCTTTTGCATTAGGCTACTTTGAAGACTGAAACATTAGCGAAGCTACTTATCAACCACATTCGTCAGCTATTTTCTTACCTTCTAAGTTAGGAAATAAATGTTGATCATTGTGTGGTTTATGTCATTACTGTTAGTCAGGCACAGGCCTAGATGCTGCATGGTAGTAACACTTCTGCCCACATCTTTGGTATGTTGGTATGGTTCAGCATTGTGTGGGTCTGTGTTTGATTGTAAATTATTATGGTCTGCTGTTGTGTGTGTGTGTGTGTGTGTGTATATGGGTCTGACTTGCTGCCAGTTTTGCTCTAGGATACTTTGTTGGTGACCCCTGACTACACAAGTTGGTGTAATGGTTTGGATTTACCATCATTTACAGAAATTACGTTAAACAAGCAAGATACTGTAAGAATTCGCTGAAGCATGTGCATGCGCTGTACTGGGCTCCTTTTACGACCTGGAGAAAATGATGAACCCCCTGATTGTCAATGTAGAATTTTTACTCTGGTCAAAAGAACACATTGGCTCCATCCTCACTTCTCTCTCTCTCTCTCTCTCTCTCTCTCTCTCTCTCTCGCTGTCTGTCATTTCCTCCCTTCTCCAGTCCTTTCCTCTGTGTAGGCCTCCCACTCCCATCTGCCATCCCCGTTTCAACGGCACGGCGGTTACACGCATGCCAATATTCACACGCAACAACAAACACCGTGGCCAGATCTGTACTCAGGGCAAAGGACTATAGGAAAAAGTCCTGGCGTCTATCGCATCGCGAAGTGCTCGCGTTTTGGCCGCTAAACCATGCAGTTGATTAAATAGAGCACTGTAGGAGAAAAACGAATTATTTAATTGCCCGAACTGGTGTGATTTTCAAAAATGACAAATCCAATAGGTCATTCAATTGAGAGTCTGCGCAAACTGTATAACAGCGCAAATAGCACTGCAGAAAATACAAACTAAATGGAAATCACAATTAACATGGGACAAAAGTGTGGACAGAACAGTGTGTATGATTAATACATGCTAAGCGCTGTCGTCATACAAACAGAATTCTCTTTTCATTTGAGAAATAATCACATGGAAACAAAGTGTCCCAACTCCCACAACCAGACACATCGTTCAAAATCCGAATCTCACTCTATTCTTCCATTTCTCCGCCGTCCTTCTAAGCTCAGCGTGAAAGGAGAGGTATCATAAACCACCCACATCCATCTGCCATCACAACTTTCTTCCATCCTCATAACTCGCATGCGTTCACGCGTACGTCCACAGAAACATATCTCCCGTTGTGCATTTCTCATCCCGGGTGAACTCCCACATCGTTCTCTGATGACCCACCTCAGACAGTAACATATAATACAACAGGGTTTGTTCACCACCCACCCGGGTGCAGCACCACAATTCCCATCCCGGCGCAAGACCACACTGAGGCACAGTGCCTGTGGATGGAGGACATGCTTTAAGGTTTTACATTTAATAACAGAACAGACACTCTTAACCGGAGCAACACACAGGAGAAATTAAGATGACGTGCCACGCTCTAGAGCACGACCTGACAGATCGGGATTTGAACCGATGACCTATCATTTACCGGCCCAACGCTCTTGAACTTTAGGCCGTCCCAATGTGCTGTGAAGGACCTTGCCGAAAGACCCAACGGCAGGGAACTGCGTTGAGGGCATGAACCCAGCAGCCCCGCGGTTTCCGGGTCAGTTCTGCCCGTTTTCTGACTCAGACCGGCCACACTGTGATGACCAACAGCCTTAATGACCGACAGCAACATGTTGACAAGAACTAAACGCAACCTCACAGTCGAAAGCATTCCTGACACATACACACACACCCACACACACACACACACACACACACACACACACAGACACACACACAGACTCGCACAAAGTACACTGCGGAGCAATACAAATTGTTTAACACCTAGTGCTTGAGTAAGAATGTGGTAAAGAGGGACGAGAGGAAGATGCAGTAGGTCTGGCATTGTGTGTGTGTGTGCGCATGCGTGCGTGTATTTATGTGTAAGCCACTATACATGCTGGAAGGATGCTCGTATCACGAGCCATGAGCAAACAGCGGTCATATGCCTTAAGGCTCCTACAGCATCACCAGATGACCTACTATCCCCCCTAACTACTGTCTGTTCCTCACAGCTCCGCCCCCTTATCTACATACAAACCAATGTTACTCATTAGGGGGGCAGAAGTCTTTGTTTTCGAGTCTACCAAAAGCGCTGCTGTGCGGTGACGAGGCATGGCCGTATACACAAACTATACGAACACTGTTTGAGGATGTACTAAAGATTCAAGCAACATCAGTTCAACTTGGGCATGTGCTGAAGAATAAATCAGTCAATAAATCGAGGGCCATAGTTACCAAGAATCCCACTTTGTCCAGACTGACATATCTGCCAAGCATAAACAGAAGCAACTCCTTCCTTTCTCCCTTCCTGCAAACCACTACACCACAGAGGAGCTAGGTTATAGGAAGCTAGGGTGTGGGGGGCTAGGGTCTAGCATGTGAAGGGTTAAGCTGTAGGGTGGATAGTGTGTAGGGGGCTAGGGTGTAGGGGACTAGGATGTGGAGGGCTTAGCTGTAGGAGGCTAGGGTTTACGGGGCTAGGGTGTAGGGGACTAGGATGTGGAGGGCTTAGCTGTAGGAGGCTAGGGTTTACGGGGCTAGGGTGTAGGGGACTAGGATGTGGAGGGCTTAGCTGTACGAGGCTAGGTTTTACGGGGCTAGGGTGTAGGGACTAGGATGTGGAGGGCTTAGCTGTAGGAGGCTAGGGTTTACAGGGCTAGGGTGTAGGGGACTTGGATGTGGAGGGTTTAGCTGTAGGATGCTAGGGTTTACAGGGCTAGGGTGTAGGGACTAGGATGTGGAGGACTAAGCTGTAGGAGGCTAGGGTTTACAGGGCTAGGGTGTAGGGACTAGGATGTCGAGGACTAAGCTGTAGGAGGCTAGGGTTTACGGGGCTAGGGTGTAGGGGAAACTATAGAATGTTCCCCAGGGCTTGTTGCCTCTCAGGAGATCAACTCTCCACAACTTCCGGTGCAGAGAAGAGTGAGTGTTCCCTGACTTCCTGTTTGTGAGGATGTGGAGTTTCTTTTTTAAGCCGATGTGGACTAGACCAGACACCAGAAACGCGGAGATAGTAAGGGATGACAATAACAGCTGAGAGTGGGCCATGCTGACGCATGTAGATTAGAACAAGAATAGGTTTAATTGTGTAACCCGAACCCAGTTCATAAGCTCACAGTGTTAACTACATGTTGTTTGGTTTTAGGCTGTAGACATTTGTCTCTCAGGTTCCATCTTCCACCTCCTTGTCCTTTTTTTGCTAATTGGTCTGATTTCCTGTCATCTTGTGGAGGTATTACCATTATTTGAGGAATGTGAACTTGAAACATGCCAGTGAAAGAGAATTGTAGGGTGGACAGTACTATAGAGTGGAGGGTAATTTGGGTGGAGAATACTGTAGGATGGAGAATATCGCAGGGTGGAGAGTACAGTTGGGTGGAGAATACTGTAGGGTGAAGATTATTGCAGGGTGTAGAGTACAGTTGGGTGGAGAGTACAGTAGGGTGGAGAATACTGTAGGGTGGAGAGTACAGCAGGGCTTACAGTACAGTAGGGCGTAGAGTACAGTAGGGTGGAGAATACAGTAGGGCGTAGAGTACAGTAGGGCGTAGAGTACAGTAGGGTGGAGAATACTGTAGGGTGGAGAGTACAGTAGGGTGGAGAGTACAGTAGGGTGGAACTGTTAGCTATATCGTAGTCTTGCTGGGCCGTAACTCCATCTTGTCACGTCTCGGTCAAAGGAGCTAATATATATGTAATTATGCCGGAACTAGCTGCAAGTCATCTATAACATCCCATCTGTCTTGGGATTCCATAAAGCCATTAAGCTATAAAGGAGAATAGTAAAGAAAACCAACCACAGGTACACTCTATTGGTCTGTCTCTCCTCACCAACTCTCCCTACCTCTACCCATTCATCTCTCTCTCTCTCTCTGGGAAGTAAACTTGGAGAGTGAAAACAGGAAGTGGAGCCTACCGTGTGACTCAAACGCACCGCTGGTATTTTTAGATGCAGCCCCCGCAGTCCCTTTCCTTAGGGCCAGGCAGAGGACACTTCTATCCGCCCCAATATAACAGCACCCCACTGGGAAAGGGGGTCAACAATAACAAATAGGCACCCTAAACCGCAACAGCCCAGAACAACAGGGTCCCATCACACTAGATATAGTACCAGTGCCGGCCCAGACACTACTGTGGGACACGTCTATCTTACCTTGACCACCGGAAATAAACCAGAAAAGATATCCATTAGAGAAATTTTACCATTAAAGTGTAGGTGGCCAAATCTTAAATAAAAAAATATCCAATCATATTTCATGGCTTTAAGAAGCGGATCAGAGAGCTTGTCTCCCTTCACTGCTCTTCCAGTATTACTTCTGAGGTTAAAATGTGCCCATGTTAATGTTGTCTCATTTGCATATTTTGTAGCAATATCGTAACAAATACGACACAGGAAACCTGGTGGAGTGATTAGGTAGAGCTTATATTTCATTCCAAAAGGCAAAAACCAGAGGCAGAGTCCGGTACACAGAAGATCAGATAGGCAACGGTTTGTTTGTTTCCACATTCAATTGGTCAAGGCTACTATAAAACATATTTCCAAACTCAAGAAACTATTCAACACATATAAACACATATGCAGCCCTGACACTCAAACGATGTCTAAGACGATGACCTAATTTCCTATATAATTCTTAAATCACACAGCTCAGCTAAGAGCTGCGGCCTTCCAAAACCGACCTAGTGACATTCCCGGCAATATATGGACAAAAGGAGTAGCATACTGAAGCTTCAATGTGTCTTAATAAATGTTTGAATATTTGCACTCATTAGATAGAGACAGTGAGGTTAGAGAACAGAGAACTAGCAGTGTGTCACATTCAAACCCACACTGGACCACCTTTGCCTTTTGTGTTTAGTACTTTTGTGTCGTAACAGATGATGGTAATGGATGTTAGACAGATTTGTATAATAAACCAGTCATTGTTATTATGCTGACAGTGACCTGCTAATTCCAAAGGAAAATGCATTTAGGCCTACCTCAACTTGTAAAAATAATTCCATTTGTCTATCATTTTGGTATGAATTAACAGATAATGGAGGGGCATATTCATATACATTTTGTCAGGATATTGTTTATGATATATATCTATGTGGATATTAGTCAACACCTAGGACATGCCAACACCAAAGCATACTATTCACTATCAAATTTGTTTCTTTTCAGGCTCTTCCCACTCTCCCTCCTGACCAGAACAGATTAGCAAGTGAGATGTTTTGCTCTGGGGTGTCCCCAAAACATCCTTCTGCCCAGCTTGAACAAAAAGGGATTCGGGCACCCAACGAACAGTCCTGAAAATCCCAAGAAAAGGATTCTATGTTACAAATGCCGATGGTACCTTATTCTAAAAGGAATACTTTAACTCACAATCCATTTGCACTAGACATTTGCTCTCTGTCAGTGTTCACTCGACAACGGTGGACTATATTTGTATCCTAGGGAACAGTCTCAAGGTGCTGGAATAGGTCAAGGATGGCTGTGAGGCGGGAAGACTCGTGATGAGATAGGGCTGGGATGGGTGACCCAGATAAAGGTATCACAACAGACCACGTCTGACGATCCCGGTGAGAACACTGCAGAAAGTCATTCTGGATGACATTGGCGGCAGATGGTCTACCTTTTGAGGTAAGTGTGGGACATCTAAGGTCCACGGGCCAAATCTGGCCCATGAGGCAATTCAATTTGACCCGCGGTAGGTGATAAAATTGTTTTGAGGGGAAGTAAATAGCAATTTACCAGCCCAGTCTTATACATGTGAATCTGTATGAAAATTATTTGACATAGTAATGGACCTACTGTATAAATATTTTAATTATTCTATGGCTTGTAAACCATTTCCGATAAACAATTTACAAAACAAATGGGGCCCTCCATTCAATATCAAAATCCAGATGCGGAACTTCGACCCCTTTTTTAGAGTATCCAGCTGGTATCCAAAAGGTTGCATCACTGACCCAGCATGGTGACTAAGATAATACGTTTTGCCCATGAGCAAGGCACCCTCATTTCTCCCCGGTGCTTATTGTTTCAGATACCTGCTCTTCTTCAATTAGGAGCGGTTAGACTGAGTGCAGATGTCCCTGCTGGACGTTGTGTGGAAATTTGCAAATATCCTCTTTCCCCTGTTAGTACTAGAATTTTAACCACCAGCTTATCACACAGTTCATAGACACAACATAACTACTTATAGGTATACAGAATATCTCGCACCTCACTGCAGTCTAAACCTTTACCTACTGAATGAATAGGAAAAGCACCAACCACAAGATGTTTACTTTAATGGGAAACCGAAGCACAAACCACACAATCCCCGCCCACTTTTGCAGGAAATATGCTAGAGTCTGTGGTTGGATGTGTGCAGTTCACAAGGCACGCCATACATTAATTTAAACCTGTTTAAGTTCCAACCCTATGAAACATCAGGAAGGGCCTATTCTGCAGGCAATGGCTTACCATTTTTAGTACAATTTGTAGCACCTATTTTACACCAAGATTTGACATTTTAATGACACAATGTGGTATCCTTGTGAAAGCAATGCTCAAGTTTAGGCATAACTTACAACTATTTAAATTAAGGGTTGAAGGGATAGTACAGGATTTTGGCAATGAGCCCTTTATATCAACTTCCCTTGTCAGATGAACCTGGTATTAACATCTGTATGTATCTGAATTCAGAGGATATAAGAGGTAGCTTGATGCTAACTCGCTACACTTGAAGTCTAAAGTAGCTGCAAGCATTGGGCATCGCAACTTAGCAAATGCAACAAAAAAGAGCAAACTTCTTGTAACTGCAGAGACATACAAACGATTTTGACAATATCATCTCACTCCAGAAATAGGATAGTAGTAAGATGGCCTCTAGCCAAAATCATAAAATATCCCTTTTAGTTTCTGGAAAGGTTAGAATTGTAAGGGCATAAAAAGATCTGAGATTGAGTGTGACAGAATCAGCATCTTAAACGCCTGTTCATAAACAACCACAGTGGATCGTATAGGGGAGATATGATGTTTCGCAATGTCCAAACCTAAACTGGAAGCCTAATCAGTTACAGTAACAGTAACAGAGAGAACTTGTGCCTCTTTTTGTGTGTGTGTGTGTGTGTGTGTGTGTGTGTGTGTGTGTTCATGCGTGTGTGCATGTGTGCGTGTGTGCGTAAGGGATAGAGAATGAGAGATTAAGTCAGATTACGAGTGTGGGCGGGGAAGAGGAGATAGCACAGCAAAAGGCAATGTGTGTATGTGTGGTTTGGCTGCATAGACAATGATGCTGACACCTGGGTCCTTTACACATGCCTGCACACACGCACACACACACACCGCCGAAGCAGTTCCCTAAAACGGTCTACTGTCATCCCAGAATGTATGAAAGTTCAAACAACATGTCAATCTCAGGACGGACAATGATCACCTGAAAATGGATGGATAAATGATAAGGATTAATTTAATAGCACTGGGGAAGTACAGGAGGCTGAAGGCTTAGCAGCTAAGCTTCCGCCCTTCCCAGGGCTGATGGGATGTATCATGTCAGTAGATTGCTTTTCACCTTTTTGTCAGAGACATTGAAATTGTGAAGTAGTGTGAAGTAGTGCTTAGCACAGGAACGTGAAAATATCTGTGTGCGAACCCCGTGAACCTATAGAGTTGAGAGTAATATTATGATTTGGACATTGGGTTGACAATGAATTACGGACATTGAATTGTTTTGAAGACTAATTGACCTCCACTGGAATAGCCGTTGTTGATTTTCACCCATCCTGTCAATTGTTAACATGGACATCTGGGTTGTCAGGAAAAAAAAGCTCAACACTCATTCAAATCTCCTCTGTGCACCTGTGTCAACCTTCCTCACATACACATATGCTAGATTTTAAGTTCCTCCCCTCAGGAGTATGGCTCAGTGCACCTTCTATCACCTTCCCCACTCATTTGTGCACCTGATTTTAAGTTCCTCCCCAGAGAGGACAGAGCTCTGCGCAGCTGTTAGAAACGTTTCTATTCACACATAAGATTTTAGGTTCCTCCCTACTGGAGTACCGTTCTGTGCACCTACTTTTGTGCACTCATACGCCTGATTTTCAAGTTCCTCCCAACAGGTGTATGGCTCCTTGCACCTATTTTAACTTTCCCCCACACATTCCTATGCCTATTGTTAAGTTCCTACCCACAGTTCTCTGCACCTGATTAAAAATGCAATCCGTCAACAGTGTGGTCGCTGAATTGGTGAAATGGAAGTTCATTTTCCTTCTCAGGGTTAAAGTCAAGGTTTAGGAGAGGGGCAGGGCAGACAGTGCGGTTGAATGCCGATAGAGGAGCTGAGCGTCGGGTGCTGACATATTGCAGGGATTAACTCTAGGTTCAGAATGAGAGAGCTGCTTCGACTGTTATCAAAACACAGAAAGGCCTGTACACACAACCCATCACACGAATGGAGCAGACCATTCGCTCAGTAATGTCAGTGCAGAGGATGGAGAGTTGTAGAGATAGAAGAGGTGGGGAAGAGAAAGAAAGAGCACTAGACTATGTGAGAAAGGATGTAATAAACTGAATATTGTCCAAACTTAAACCCACGGAGGTAAACTGTCTTCCGATTCGAGCCAAAAAGGAAACTTCCCATTATGTGTTTATTAACAGGTGAGCCCGGAAGAAGTACACCACAGCTCAAAAGTTTGGGGTCACTTTGGAAATGATCTTCTTTTCAAAAGAAAAGCAATTTATTTGTCAATAAAAATAACATCAAATTGAGTGTAGACACTGTTAATGTTGTAAATGACTATTGTAGCTAGAAACTGGATAATTTAAAGGAATAACTAGGTGTACAGAGGCCGATTATCAGTAACCATCAGTCCTGTGTTCCAATGGCAAATTGTTTGCTAATCCAAGTATATAATTTAAAAAGCAAATTGATCATTAGAAAACCCTTTTGGAATTATGTTAGCACAGCTGAAAAATGTGCTGATTAAAGAAGCAATAAAACTGGCCTTCTTTAGACTAGTTGTGTATCTGGAGCAATTGTGGGTTCAATTACAGGCAATAAAACTGGCCACAAACTAAGACCTTTCTTCTGAAACTCGTCAGTCTATTCTATTTCTGAGAAATGGAGGCTATTCCATGTGAAAACTTGTTGAGAAACTTAAGCTCTTGTACAACAATGTGGAAGCTGGTTTTAACCAGAATTTAAAGAAGAGTGGGAGGCCGCTGTGCACAACTGAGCAAGAGGAAAAATACATTTGAGTGTCTAGTTTGAGAAACAGATGCCTCACAGGTCCTCACAGATGCCTAGAGTGCCCATCAAGCCAATGTGACACCAAACATTTGAACGGTATTGTACATCAAAAATATCTGGTTTGACTTTTTATTTCTCCGGGCACAGAGACTAGTTGGAGCACTTTGTGCTTCTACCAGTGCTGCTATGAGACATGGGTATTTTGTAAGGAACATATGGTACGGCCTGACTCAATAGTGTGGTCACAATCTCACACAACCATCGGTTTACGCAACTGAGCCTGTCTGAATTTCAGCCGACAGGTTCAAACGCGTTCGATTTCGGAACCTACCCTGCAGTTCTCTTCCAGAAACCATTCTCTTGAGTTGTCGGTGGCAACCTGCTTATTTTGAAATCCAGGTTTTTCAATTCCCAGTCTCTCAACCTCCTTTTTTGTGCGTGGGATGGAAATAAGTGGCAATATAGCTTCAGGGTAATACTGAGTCATGTTTTGATGGTTTGTGGAGAGGAAGTATCATGTTACCAGACTAGACCAACCCAAACACAATGTGGAACCCTAATCCTCCGTTACTATACTTCAGTGAAGATGGAATCCCACCAGAGGTTCAGAGTGAGGTCACCCCCTTGCCTCTCACACACTCCCTCTTCACTCCATCACACACACTCCACCACACTCACATTCTCCCTCTCTCCTGCGTCTCCCGCTCACTTTCGCGCTCTGTCACACACACGCACACCGGAGTCAGATTCAATCTACGTCTCTGGAAACTAGGTGAGGCAAGCCGGCTGCGGTTTGTGCAAGATATGTGTCGCCATAACCTTGCCTCTTGAAAAAAAAGGACAAGGTTTTGATGAGCTGATATTCCGTACAATGTAAATATTTGTGACTGTTCTTGACAGAATTATTATACAGTGACCGCGTCTCCCCAACAATTCAATATACGTCGGATATTAGAGAGGTCTAGAAAAGAGACAGGAGCATGAGAGAGAAGCTATGAAGACTGGGGTTAGAGTAGACACTAGAGGCAGCTAGATAAGCTGTGAAGCCTGGGGTTGGAGTAGACAGTAGAGGCAGAGTTAGAAGCTGTGAAGTCTGGGGTTGGAGTAGACAGTAGAGGCGGAGAGAGAAGCTGTGAAGCCTGGGATTAGAGTAGACTATAGAGGCAGACAGGCAGCTGTGAAGCCTAGGGTTAGAGTAGACACTAGAGGCAGAGAGGCAGCGGCTGATTGAGGATGAGACAGACAAAGGAGTATCCCAGACAAAGAGGCCTGTCGAGGCCCACCCCTTAGTGTTTGCCCCCACCCCCAACATACTCAGCCACTAAAGTTTACACAGCCGGACAATCTCACGCTTCACTCTTGCTTGCAGCAGCTCTTTTGGACTGACTGCAGATGCTGTAGACACAATGTATCGAAGGCTACACCCACACAAAGTATATTAGCTCCAACACACTTACATTGGTCTGGCTCACAATCCCAGTGATATTACACTAAATTCGGTCCAACCGTTCTCAGTAATGGCGTTCGAGCGAAGTCGCAGTAGCCCAAAGAAGCACATGTCAAAGGAAGGAGATACGCTGATAAAAGCTTGCTCAACCATGACATAACAGCACTTTCACAGTAACATTTGAGTCAACATGTGCGTTCAACGCAACGCGCGGCTTTTGCATATGCGAGAGGAAACGTTCTCTTCATTTCATGTTCGATTGCATTTAATGGACGCCCTTATTCAGAGTGACTTAGAGTGAGGGTGTACGCTTCCATCCCGGTCCCCTGTGGGAATCAAAATTCACAAACCAGACAATGCGAGTGCCAAGCCATGCCTCTCGGAGCTGTCTGTGCATGTTTATAGGCAACATGTACAGCCCATGTGCATTCCCGCCAACGTACAGGTCCAGACAGATTCTCCAGGAGTTGTTGTTGACAAGGCTTCTGAATTACACAACAGATCTGTCCCCCAGAGACCGAACCCTCCACAGAGGAAGAACCAATGGGAGCACTGTAACCCAGGGGACTCAACACATTTACCCACAGTGCTGCAAGAAACATTGATGTCAAATATTCATCAATGGAATGCATAACAAACACTAACACAACAATTTCAACCATGAATATGATTTCTTATTGCTTGTGTTGATTTAGAGCACAGCCTGCCACTGTTTATTTGAATTCTTAAAACATACGACAGAAAGAGACCAACAGAGACAGAAAAATAAGTTGAGGTACTTTGGATTGGGAGTATGGAGAAGGGAAAGCTAAAAGATAAAATACAGGGTAAATGTGAAAACAAGTTGGGGGAGGTGGGCAAACAGAAGGAGAAAAGAGAGATCAAAAGTGAGTCTGCGTATCCATTCAACCTTTAGAGAACACCGATCGCACAAACGATCCAAAATGTCTGAGCGTGTGCGGATGATGTTCTGAACATTTCGCTTTACTATGAGCTTTTCTTTGCTGCTCTGGTCCTCCCTTCATTTTGGCTCATGCACATTGTCTTCTGCTAAACCTCAACCTTCACATTTCTTTCATCCAGATGACGTAGTCTACATTTACGCTTCATTATTTATCAAAAGCAGATAGGAAAAACCCTGCAGCTATTTGCAGGCAACAATATCCTCTGTCTGTTTCAACTTGGGATATTGTAGTAACAGCAGTGGGGCGGAGTCTACATGCATGGCGTCTGGCCAAGACAAGTTGGGTTTTAACCACCCATGGAGCAACAGTCATGTGAAAAAGTATGTACACTCTACTTTTACATATTTGGAAACATGGACAGTTGAGCTGAATTCCACAGTCATTGATCAAATGTAGCTCAATTCAAGAAATCACATAACAAATATTTAAAATGAACAGAAATGCTATTTCTTTCAGCGGTATGTTAGAACACCCCCAAATATCCATGTTAAAATAGGTTACTTTCATTTGTCAATAGTGTAGTGAAGATTACGTATCCATATGTCCAAATTCATTTAATAGAAATACAATTTTCCAGAGGGTGTATTTATGGTGTCACATTACTGTACAGCTGCAATGTAATTTTTTAAGTTATGTTGCCATATGGCAGCCTGAATAGCCTGAGGAATAACATTAATTTTAATATTTGTCCTGCAAACAGGCAATTTTTCGATACACAGCACATTATTTAAATTCACCTGTTTACCATGGCCACCGGTAAACAGTTGTATAGTGGGCTTGTTTGTTCTCTCTGGCCAGGCGCTCTGAATGGGCATTCATTCTATAAACTGCTGTGTAAAACCGCTGCACCTACCTGGAGCATGGTTTGGGCAAAGGCTAATCTGACCTGCCAACCATTCAAAAAAATATTAAGATGGGCAAAAGCACACAGTCACTGTAAATAGGAAGAACACTGCCTAGAAGGCCTGCATCCCAGAGTCACCTCTTCACAGTTGAGACTTATGTTTTGCGGATACAATTTAATGAAGCTGCCAGTTGAGGACCTGTGACGTGTGTGTTTCTCAAACTAGACACTAATGTATTTGTCCTCTTGCTCAGTTGTCCACCGGGGTCTACCACTCATCTTTCTGTTCTGGTTAGAGCCACTTTGAGCTGTTCTATGAACGGAGTACCGCACATTGTTGTATAAGATTTCTTGGCAATTTCTCAGTTAGAATAGCCTTCATTTCTAAGAACGATATTTTTTTCTAGCAATTTTGAGCCTGTAATCGAATTCACGAACGCTGATGCTGAAGATACTGAACAAGTCTAAAGCTGGACATTTTAATTGCTTCTTTAATCAGGACAACACTTTTCAGCAGTGCTAATATAATTGCAAAATGGTTTTCTAATAATAAACCTGGATGAGCAAACACAACGTGCCATTGGAACACAGGACTGATGGTTGCTGACAATGGGCCTCTCTGTGTGCCTATTGAGATATTCCTTTGAAAATCTGCTGTTTAAATCTACAATAGCCATTTCATCATTAACAATGTCTACACTACATTATGGATCAATTTGATGTTATTTAAGTTATTTAAATGTGCTTTTCTTTAAAAAACAAGAAGAAGTGGCCCCAAATTTTGAATGGTATTGTATGTACACTATATCCAATATGCCTTTTAGATGTGGCATGTCTGGTTGTTGGTATTCCCCTAAATACAGTATTTAAACTAGCATACTGGTATTTCTCATATCATTCCCTTAGGTCAGAGTAAACTATATGTTTATACAGGAAATATTCATTAAAATAGTCACATAGTTTTTATTTGTGTATTAAATCTAAAATGTCCAGAAACATAAGCAGAGACATGGGCATAATTATCAGGTCAATCAAATCAGAGCAGCATACTAGAAATGTGAAAACAAGGTAGGGAAGGGATTCAGGTTTCTTTGAAACAAGCTGCAGATAACCCACTGTATGTAAAGAGAGCATGGAGAATAAATACACATGTGCAGAACATGATCTGCACATTCTTCTGGATTTCCTGCAAAAGAGAAACTTCTTCTCTGAAAAAGCCGGAGCTACAGCTATGGCCTAAAAGGAAAGGACACATAAGGAAGGCAGTGTTGGTCAGGAAAATAATCTAGACTGATACACAACAATCCGCATTAACCAACATCCTGGTCATGAACTGACCATTTGTTCCCAGGGAGGCCATCTCCCAAATACAGGCCACCTTCCAGCCCAGTCCAGACCACAATGCATGGAGCGCATGGTCCTACCTGTGTGTTACCTAAGACTTTATTAAATAAGTTGGATTGTTGCGCAGACTTCTCAGCCAGACATGCAAATTGATGAAATAACCTTGTCACCAGTCCCAGAATGACAGAACAAAGAAACGAGACAGAACCCATTGCACTAGCCCAAACCTTAGCCATGGCTTGACAATAATGACGGCCTGGGGAAATTATTTTAACTGTTTTCTACTTCGATGGAACTCAGATGCACTGTGTCGTCTGTCGTGAGTTCCGGCAAGAGGGTTTAAATGTGGGTCTTTTTACAAAAGCACTGACAATGTTTGCAAACAGACCCTGACCAGCCATGCCAATAGCAAACAGCCAGCACCTGGTCTACTTAACAACCGAGCGGCTGGCTGACAATCCATCTTCAGGGCCCTTGACTGTACTGGTCAAGAATTGAAATGCAGATGCCCATTGGGTGATTGCATGACTTATAACAACCACGTACCTAGTAAATAAGACAGACCAACTGTTTCGTCTTGTTCCCCCGGGGATGAATTTGTGTTTTGTTCAAAAGTCTAATGTTTTGTTGACTGTTATCTTTTTATTCATTTTTTCACAAATCTGATGAAAGAAATATAAAAATATGCTTTATGTTTTATATTTACAGGATGCATTTCATAAAGGATTAAACATGTTAAGTAACAAAGATATTGGTTAGAACGCTGATAAATTACAACTTTTGGAAAGAGGGACAATTTTTTAAAAATTTGGGTCTAGTTGGGCCAGTGGCAAAATTTTTGAACATTGAGCCCTGCTAGCCCATCAATGAGACAGAACCCTTACTGTCCTAGCCCTAACTCTGGTCCTTCAACCAGACAGAACCCATACTGCCCTAACTCAAACCCGGACTCTTCAACAAGACAGAATCCCTACTCTCTTGTAGTAGGGAATATATTCACCCGGCACAGCCAGAAAAGCACTGGTCACCCCACTGGAGCCTGGTTTCTCTCTAGGTATCCTCCTAAATTTCAGCCTTCTTTGGGAGTATTTCCTAGCCACTGAAGTTCAACACTACTGTTGTTTGCTCCCTGGGGTTTAAGGCCGGGTGTTTTGTGGAAGTATTTTGTGACAACTGCTGATGTAAAAAGGGCTTTATAAAATAAATTATTAATAAACAAGACAGAACCCCTACTGCCCTATCCCAAACCCTGGCCTGTCAACGACCTGTGGGCATTCTAGTCCCACCGTTGAGTGGACCTGAAAGTACCCATTCATTAATTCTGTGTTGTGTGTGTCCCAACGTACTGTATGTGTGAAGGATGTCTGTTAGTAGTCTGACCAGAGCACACCTGTCCACCAGCCAGCAGAGGCCAGGATTTCAGCCTCAGTCTGCTGACCTTAGCTTTAGCTTTAGTTTGTCATTTTATTTCTGGGTCATTGGTTCACTATGAAAGACAAAATTACTCACAAGAGGAACAAAGACACATAAAATTTGTTAAAAGTTCCTCTCTGATGGGAAAGTGTTAGGATATGTTTGGGTGATTTACAAGACAATTCCCAGGTAGAGTATTACCCTAAGTAACCCTTTATTATAATATCAATTTCTTTTAGCTTTAGTTCTTGTCTAAGTATTGTCACCTTTGTAATTTATCCAATATCACATCTGTAATGACAAATGGGCACAGGAAAAAAAAAATACATTTAATTTACTGGAATTACACATTCATTTTTTGGTGTATTTATTATGTTTATTTCATGATGGATTGTGTAAAGAGTGGGGTAAACCTGAAATATGTTTATATTTGTGTAGGCAAGAATCTGTTGGCCTGTGTCCTCAAAACCTGGTCTACTTTTCCTCAATCTTTTACAGTAGCATTCTTGAGGAAGATGTCTGCATTAAAAGAGTGGTTGTTCATATTTCCCATAGCTGGCTTAACATGATCTAAGTCTGTCCCATCATAATCCAAGCACCATGTTGTTTACTGTAAATGTGTTGGACATAAAATGTATAATCTAATTTGGTGCATGACTGAAACTATGTTGTCTGTGCATAACCCTTCATTAGATATAATTTGCTGCATGTCTTCTTCAGAACGGCTGCAGCTGCCTAGCTTACGAAGGAGGGCAAATGGCCCTAAGGCAACCTCATGATTCCAGTATACAGTATTAAACTGGTAAGCTGCAAAAGAAAGACTTCTCTGTATGAGGGCTGTAGTCTCCATTAGCCGTCTCAAGGGCATCATGGTTTCCAAGACATTATGCAAATGACAAATCAATTGCAAGTAATGTCATACGCTGAGCTCTTTCAGTTAAGACTCACAGCAGTCTAACCTGGCCTTTCCATCACACGTTTGATTTAAACACGCAGTTGCTCCTGAGCTGTAACATGTTGATTTCCATAGAATGCAGACTGCCCATGTCGCAGCTGATAGGAATATTTATGACAGGCTTCTTAGCGCACTTCCCTCAACCGTTCCTACGCAACGGGGTTATCTGCGCATGGATCTGTCTGGGGCCAGATCCTTGGATGATACAGGTGGCCCAGCAGTTGGCAATACATTATATTATTACCATCATCCTGGAATGTTTGACAAAATAACAAATGATCATTTTCTTATACTATTTAATTGAACTTTGTTAGCATATATGCTGCGCTATAAATAATGAAGGTGACATGAAAATAATTTGGTATAAGGCACCAAGCGCACGGAACACCAAATAATAACTGGACATACCCATTCCTCGTAGTGCTTACTGCCATTCTGTAATATATCTTCAAACTGTATTATGCAGTTGGCAACGAAATCGTCATATCCAATTGGCGCGTCGTGAAACACCGACAGTTCGATTTTTCTTCCGTCATGCACCTCCGTGACGAACTCGTCGTTCCACGCCGGACTGTTGGTTTTCTGTTTTGTAGAGGTTTGGCCCACACGCGAGTCATCCACGTTTAGCGCGATGTAGGTGTCCAGGAGGAAAGTCTGGGTCTTTGGGCCAACCGCGTGCCTAAGAGACCAAGCTGTCGGTTTCAAGTCCAACGCCTCACAAATCTTGATCTTCAATAACCCATTGAAAACCACCATGGCGGTGATGTAATCCTTTTCAATAGGATTTTGAACAGGATTGGTTGTTTACAATATTCCTTTAACCCAGCCACTTCAACTGGTCATGAATAATTTAGCCTTCTCTTATGTAGCTTTGTGAATCCTCAAATGAAGACCACGTATTGAATGTAGTGGCTCTTCCAAAAGGTTCTTGCGACTTGAATATAACGGAAAATGCCGTCGGGTCTCACTCTGTCACACATATAGCCGGCCAATCGGATGCAAATCAGTCGTTCTGAAATTGTCTAGAGAGAGTAAATGGTCTTGTTATTTGCTCTCTGGTAGGACTGTTCTTCACAATGATAATCCACATTTGGGGTTAAACCAGACAAAGCCTTTCTTTTGAATAGAATAAATAAACGTCTTGAGAAGCTTAGGCCTACACGCAGGGAAAATACGACTATGCAGCAGTTGGGATATCAACAGCCTTTCCAAACCACAACGAACACAGCAAAATCTATCAAAGCTGGATCTCCTCCGTAACTCTACTATGCTTTGGAAACACTCGTATTCCACCTTTGGAAGAGAGGGAGACTCCTGCCTTCGTGCCGTGCATTGGGAATGTTTCCCAAACAGGCTACCCGATTTGAGAATAGCTTCAGCAATATTTAAGTTGTGGTTTTCTTGGTTTCTGTTCGCTCCTTATTTTTCCAGGCAGTTTTCTCGCCGTTGCTGTTCTTGGTTTCCTGCAGACCTACCTCTTCTCCCCCCGACCGTCTACGCTGGTGCAGGAAATGCGCAAAACACGTCAGTTTTTCTGAGGCGCGCCGCGTCCCTATACCAGATGGGGGAGTGCGACTCTATAGTCAGTGTAGCCGAGCCGACTATGTTGTCAGGACGGAGGCGCATCCCATGGGCTTGCCCAAGTGTTATGAGATATCGGAATATGATGTGGTGTAATAGCCCTACTCGTCTTTTTTTCGCGGGGAAATCGGAGACTCTCAGTGCTTAGCATAGAGTATACATTATATGATAACACTACGGTGGTTTGTATCGAAGACATGTCAAAGGGGTGGTTCAGTTGAGGTAGTTTGGTATGTCTGGTATTTGCCACAGACGGCTAGTTATTATGACTTAGCACCTGAACTACATCCATAAAGCTACATCATATTGTCCACGCTTCCTCATGTCACATTCAAGTAATGTATTTGATTTGTAGCACACATTTTCCAAATATTAACATTATAGAATCGTTCAAGTTTGTTTGATCCCGAGGCAACCGTGTCTGCCCTTTTACTTCAAAGGTCTATTATATCGAGCTTGACATAGGAAGAGCAGTAGGTGCATTCAGTTTGCAAGAAACCAAGCAAAGTTTGCAACCGGTTTGCTTGGAAATTCCCTTAAGCGTTGCACGTCTGTAATAGGAATGTACAACAAGGCATTTGCATTTGCAGTGCAAGCTGGCTTTTCATGTTTTATTATATGGCTCCACCTTGTGGAATGATTTAGGTATTTCGCGAATTAGTTACAGGCTTTTCTCGATCACGTAGACATTGGCAAACAACTTCATATAGTGCGATATTACCACTACATTAGTCATTGGATATTTTTAGGAAAGTATAGAGTATGGCTTTATTTACACGTTTGACTTATGGAGAAATGATGGGATAAATTAACTAGAAACTGATGATGAAATTGATGCTGACAATGATTAGGAGGCCATGATGGTTTAGGGCAGATTGAAAACTTAGCCTGGACACCAGAGCAAACACCTATCACATTTAGCTGTGACATTGGGTGACCAAAATTTAAATCCTGCTCATATTATCCATGGGGTCCAACAGAGGGCATTGCAATAGGCAGCATCATCTGGGTTTGGGGTGGTTTGTAATCAAATAGTTGTTTTCCTCATCATGCTCTAGCGACTTCATGTGGCTTGGGCACCTGTGAGCTTCATGAAAGTAGAATGACAGAGAGTGTGTTCCTTCCAGCATATAAGGAATCCAATTTTTATTTCCTGATTGAGGGACCAGAGTGATTAGAGCTAGGATGGCACTGTCACAATCAGAATCTCACAAATGGGGAGAAAAAATAATAAAAGTATCCCTACACAGACCAGTGTTCCAATTTGTGTGGATTAATAGAAAGAGCACCTCCTACTGGGTATCTATAACCTTTTCTAGCATCACCTAGTCTACCATAAAGTGACTGTCCAGGAAGAACACTGCTTTTGTTTAAAAGACAAGCCGGGATGCAGATAGCCTAGTGTTCAAAATAATCCGTCTAGTAACCAAAGTGGTTGTGATTGCTGAGTTCACAAGGTAAAACTGACTGAGACAAAACCTTAAAAGGCTTGGTTACATCAATAAAATACAACCCCGTTTCCAAAATGATTAGGACGCTGTGTGAAATATTAAGAAAAACAGATGGCAATGATGTACAAATCACGTATACCCGACATTCAATAGAAAGAAGTACAAACAAAACATTAAATCTTGATAGTGATAAATATTATTTCTTGAAAAATATATGCTCACTTTGAATTTGATGCCAGCAACACATTTAAAAAAAAGCTGGGACAGGGGCAACAAAAGACTGGAAAAGTTGTTTAATGCAAAAGAAACTGGTGGAACATCTCACAACTTATTAGGTTAATAGCCAACAAGTCAGTAACATGATTGGGTATGAAAGGAACATCCCAGAGAGGATGAGTTTTCAGAGGTAAAGATGGGTAAGGCTACATCACTCTGTGAAAGACTGCACAGGCAAATTGTGCAACAATTTAAGAATAACGTTTCTCAATGTAAGATTTCTAAGAATTTGGGGATCTCATCATCTATGGTAGATAATATCATAAAAAGATTAAAATAATTAGAAGAAATCTCTATAAGCAAGGGACAATGTCCAAATCCAATATTGGATGGATGTGATCTTCGGGCCCTCAGGCATCTCTGCATTAAAAACAGACACAATTCTGTAGGGGACATCACTTCATGGGCTCAGGAACACTTCCCAAAACCACTGTCTGTGAACATAGTTTAACACTGCATACACAAATTAAAACTGTATGATGTCAGAAAGAACCATAAACGCTGTCTCCTTCCCTGGGCCCAAGCTCATCTGAAGTGTGCTTGCTCTCTTCTGTAAATAGTTAATGTCTCCCTTCTATCGGCCACCCCCATTATCGACCATTTCTAGTGGTTGGAGAACTAAATCCTCTCAAGATCAATATGTAAATGCACTAGAAAACAACAGTACATTTTGTTAATGAATATACAGTGGTGTGAAAAAGTGTTTGCCCTCTACTTGATTTCTTATTTGTTTGCATGTTTGTCACACGCAAAAAAATTCTGAACATCATCTCATCTTCATCCGCTTATCTATTGTCGGGTCGCAGGGGCAGCAGTTCCAGCAGGGGGGATTTTAGCTTCCCTTACCCGAGCTACATTTGCCAGCTCTGACTGGGGGATCCAGAGGCGTTCCCAGGCCAGTGTCGAAATATAATCTCTCCACCTATTCCTGGGCCTACCCCGAGGTCTCCTCCCAACTGGACATGCCTGGAACACCTCAGAGGGAGATGTCCTTGGGGCATCCTTACCAGATGCCCTAACCACCTCAACTGGCTCCTTTCAATGCAAAGGAGCAGCGGCTCTACTCCAAGTTACTCACGCATGACTGAGCTTCTCACTCATCTCTAAGGGATGAGAAAACTCATTTCAGCCGCTTGTAACCGCGATCTAGTTCTTTTGGTCATGACCCAGCCCTCATGACCAAAGATTTTTGAGCATGAACTGCCTTTTTACGGTCAAGCCACAGCATCTCAATGAGATTCAGGTCAGGACTTTGACTAGGCCACTCCAGTGTTCATTTGGTTTTTCTTCAGCCATTCAGAGGTGGACTTGCTGGTGTGTAACAACCTTCATTTCAGAACTGCATTTTGTGTTTACTTGTGTTATCTTTGACTAATATTTGCAGTGGGGCAAACAAGTATTTGATACACTGCTGATTTTTCAGGTTTTCCTACACGTTTTTGCAGGTTTTCCTTACAAAGCATGTGGAGGTCTATAATTTTTATCATAGGTACACTTCAACTGTGATCCAGAAAATAACATTGTATGATTTTTAAATAATTAATTTACATTTTATTGCATGACATAAGTATTTGATACATCAGAAAAGCAAAACTAAATATTTGGTACAGAAACCTTTGTTTGCAATTACAGAGATCATACGTGTCCTGTAGTTCTTGACCAGGTTTGCACACACTACAGCAGGGATTTTGGCCCACTCCTCCATACAGAACTTTTCCAGATCCTTCAGGTTTCGGAGCTGTTGCTGGGCAATACAGACTTTCAGCTCCCTCCAAAGATTTTCTATTGGGTTCAGGTCTGGAGACTGGCTAGGCCACTCCAGGACCTTGAGATGCTTCTTACGGAGCCACTCCTTAGTTGCCCTGGCTGTGTGTTTCGGGTCGTTGTCATGCTGGAAGACCCAGCCACGACCCATCTTCAATGCTCTTACTGAGGGAAGGAGGTTGTTGGCCAAGATCTTGCGATACATGGCCCCATCCATCCTCCCCTCAATACGTTGCAGTCGTCCTGTCCCTTTTGCAGAAAAGCATCCCCAAAGAATTATGTTTCCACCCTCCATGCTTCACGGTTGGGATGGTGTTCTTGGGGTTGTAATCCCTCACTTTCCTCATGATCATTGATGCCCCACAAGGTGAGTTCTTGCATGGAGCCTCCGAGGGAGATTGACCATCATCTTGAACTTCTTCCATTTTCTAATAATTGCTCCAACAGTTTTTGAATTCTCACCAAGCTGCTTGCTTATTGTCCTGTAGCCCATCCCAGCCTTGTGCAGGTCTACAATTTTATCATTGAAAATACACCTAGTGACTGCAATAAATTATTATACATCTTCTAAAATAAAGTGGTCACCATTGCACTCAGTCACTGGAAGAATCCCCCATTGTAAATCAACCTGTACTGTCCAAAAAATATCTTTCACCAACATTGAATATGTTTTTATTCAGGAGAATATTTTTATTCATTAAGGTGTTGGACACCATTTCCACCAGTCAATCACTGTCCCCCTCAATCAAAATACATTGCACCTACATTTCCTCAAACTCCAACATCTATTGATTCCCTGCCAACACATTCGGTGGGTTTAATTCAATCTGGACTATATTTTCATTCATTAAGGAAGGGGACACCATATCCGCCATGCATCAGCAAAATCTGTCCCCTTGTCAATCAAAGTGCAGATCAAATCTTTTACATATATTGATTCTCTACCTTAACAACACATTTATTGGGACCACAGTTACTTTGACTGGCTGTGCTAGCTAATGCAAACATGGCATTTGTCATTGCAACAATACAGTACTACACCCATATGTTGACCAACACAATATACACTGACCAAAATTGTAAACACAACACTTTTGTTTTTGCCCCCATTCATTATGAGCTGAACTCAAAGATCTAAGACTTTCTCGATGTACACAAAACGTCTATTTTTCTTAAAAATTGTTCACAAATATGTCTAAATCTGTGTTAGTGAGCCCTTCTCCTTTGCCTAGATAATCCATCCACCTCACAGGTGTGACATATCATGATGCTGATCAGACAGCATTAGAATTGCACAGGTGTGCTTTAGTCTGGCCACAATAAAAAAACACTTCAAAATGTGCAGTTCCATCACACAGCAGAGTGCCACAGGTTTTGAGGGAACGCGCAATTGGCATCTTGACTGCAGGAATGTCCACCAGAGCTTTTGCTCGTGATTGTAATGTTCATATTTCTACCATAAGTTGACTCGTCTCCAAAGGCGTTTCAGAGAATTTGGCAGCACATCTAACCGGCCTCACAACCACAGACCACGTGTAACCACACCAGCCCAGGACCTCAGCATCCAGCATCTTCACCTCCAAGATCGTCTGACACCAGCCACCCGGACAGCTGCTGCAACAATCGGTTTGCATAACCAAAGAATTTCTGCACAAACTATCAGGAACCGTCTCAGGGAAGCTCATTGGCATACTTGCTGTCCTCATCGGGGTCTCGACCTGACTGCAGTTCGTCATCATAACCGACATGAGTGGGCAAATGCTCACATTCGATGGCGCCTGGCACTTTGGAGAGGTGTTCTCTTCACGGAGGAATATCAGTATGGTGTCATCTGGGTGAGGTGTTTGCTGATGTCAACGTTGTGGATCGAGTGGGGGTGGGATTATGGTATGGGCAGGGGTGTGTTATAGACAATGAACACAGGTGCATTTTATTGATGGCATTTTGAATGCACAGACATGCCCCCGGGACGAGAACCTGGGGCCCAATGTTGTCCATCACCTCATGTTGCAGCATGATAATGCAGAGCCCCATGTTGCAATGATCTGTACACAATTCCTGGAAGCTAAAAACATCCCAGTTCTTGCATGGCCAGCATACTTATCGGACATGTTTGGGATGCTCTGGATCGGCATATATGACAGCATGTTCCAGGTCCTGCCAATATCCAGTAACTTGACACAGCTATGAAGAGTGTACCAACATTCCACAGGCCACAATCAAAAATCGGATCAACTCTATGCGAAGGAGATGTGTTGCACTGCGCGAGGCAAATGGTGGTCACACTAAATACTGGCTGGTTTTCAGACCCCCCGGACCCAACCAATACAGTGAAACTGCACATCTTCGAGTGGCCTTTAATTGTGGACAGCCTGTGCAATACTCATGCTGTCTTGATATTCCAAACCTGTGAGGTGCATGGATTATCTCGGCAAAGGAGAAGAGCTCACTAACATAGATTGAAACAGATTTGTGAACAATATTTAACAGAAATTGTACTCTGAGTTCAGCTCATGATAAATGGGGACAAAAACAAAAGTGATACGTTTATAATTTTGTTCAGTGTACTTGCTCTCTCCTGCGGTTTAAAAAAAAACTTATATATGGATGCAGAATCATAAAGATCACACGGTTAATATTGCAGCGCCCAAATTTCTTAGATAAACAGACGCTATTTAGAAGGAAGACAATGTCGGGAGCGAGGGGCAACAAGTGCACGAGATATCACACGCTCCAGCTGACAAAAAGAAAGATTCAATAGCAGCGCATGCGCACTTCGTAACACCGGCAGAACTAGGGTTGCCTGATTCCTTTTCTTGTTTTGAAATGTGTTGCTGGCATCAAGTTCAAAATGGCATGTATTTTTCCAAAAACAATACATTTTATCAGTTTCAACATATGATATATTGTCTTTGCAAGATTTTCAATTAAATATAGCAATACATTATTTTCACATCATTGCACTCTGTTTTTATTTGCATTTTTGTAGCATCACAACTTTTTTGGATACGGGGTTGTAATAAAACACAAACTAGCACAAAGCAGCTGCCCATTCGAAGCGACAATTATTCAACAATTATTGTAAATATCCTGTGAAGATCATTTGATGGATTCCCAAAAATAGTCACTGACAATAATGTCCCTCGTGTTACAGTCCCCTCCAAAAGTATTGGAACGGAAAAGCAAATTCCTTTGTTTTTGTTGGTCACTGAAGACATTTGGGTTTAAGATCAAAAGATGACTTTCGTTATCTGTACAATTGCTTGTACAAATAACGAAACCATAAGCCCAAGTTGTTGTACATACATGTTTTAGACCTATACAGACGTAGTCTTATTTCGAGATATTTAGGACTACTCATTTGTGTCTTTCACAGTAATATTTGATTTAATAGCCCATTACAGCTATATATATTCTAGATACAATTTTACTGACTGGCACTTTAAATGTTATTTAGAAAAGGCCATCGTATTTTCTTTGTCAGGTGATTTGTTTTATTCAGTGGGAGTGGTAACACATTGAAGTACGTTTGATTTAAACATTGTAATTTACTGTTATACAACATTTTTGGTGATATATCGTGACATCTTTACACATGACTTAGTTAAGTGCTTATCTTTACAGATTGACCGAATAAGGAAAGTCACCCTAAACATCTATTGGTTGAGCTCAAATTACGTCACGTATTTGCGGAAGTAGCAAGAACCTGCAACAAATATTTAAGCGGTACAGTTATTAACGTGAGTACTGATTCTGTTTTTCAATACCGTGTTTTACACATGTCCGTCATGTTACAATACCAACAATGGTTTGCATGTCGTATAGACAGACCTACGTGCTGGTAGAAAATGAACTCAAATGACACGCGCGCCTGATTTGAAATCATGCACTGTTGTACGCGTCTGAAGATGTACAGTTGGCACTGGGACTGAGATAGAATGTATTTTTTGCGATGAAGGTAAAGCATTGAACTAGCGAGAGAACTAACGTTACACTACATGTTTCTGCATGTTACTTGAAAACCTGTTAAAATAAAATAGAGGGAATAGAGACCGTACAGGTAACGTAATTTCTAGTGAATCTCTGGTTTGGAATTTATGTTGTATTGAAAACAAGGAGCTTAGAATGTGCTGTGATTAGAAATACTGAACCTTTTTGAGGTCTGCGTAGAGCCCCTATTTAAATTATTTGCCCTGTATATTATTATTTGGAAATCTAACATTTAAGTTACAATGTTTAAGCTAGGCGTCATGTTAGTGCTATATTTCAAGCATTCCCAAAATGAACCATGCGAGCAAGATTGCTATCCTATACCACGTCTGCCTTAACTTTTACATGGAAGTCATTTACGAGTAGCAAATGTAGGTTTTTGTACTGACCCCCGTTGGTATCGAACAAAATGCATGCATTACAAGTGCCATGCTCTACCGACTGACATAGGTGGCATTCATATTCGACTGCCTCGGTAATTCCTCATTAAAGGTTATGCATTGGTTACTTGCGCTGTGACATTGCTTGGCTTTTGCATAAAGTTCAGCGTCTCCAAATATGATAAGGGAACATTGCAAACTACGTTGCAATCGTAATTACAGCCATTTGTATAGGGCTCATACGTTATCAATGGGCGGTGCAGTGCATTCTGGGTAAAAATCCACACGTTTGCTATCCTTCATGGCCTAAATGGGAGTCAGTTGGGCGCTAGCAAAGATAAACCTTATGCATACATTCTGTAGAAATGAATATTTTCGTAGATTTGAGGAAACACTTATTGTGTGCAATATCAAATATGGGGGGTGTCTGAAATGTTAACCCCCTTGAAATGTTAACCTCCTTGAACATTTCCACATTTTATTGCGTTATTTAATTAAATCAAGATGTATTTAAAGGGGAATAACTAAGTTAATAAATCAGAAGTTGTAATTATTGGTCTGTCTGTCTATGTTCTCAACTCTGACACTCAAGGAGAACATGGTCAATGGGGTGTCCGAGAGATTTTACTCTCCCCACACTGATGCGATGAACTTCGACAAGTCTATTCCCTTTTAATAGTTTTTTTTGCCACGCTTGTGCATCTTGAGGAGGCTGAAGAAAGCCTGCCTGACCACCAAGATCCTTGTGAAGTTCGACCACTGCACAATCGAGAGCATTCTAACAAACTGTGCCACAGTGTGGTTTAGCAGCTGCCCCATAGCTGACCGGAAGGCCATGCAACGGGTGGTGAACACTTCCCAGCACATCACTGGTTCCCAGCTTCCTGCCATCAGAGACCTCCAGCAGAAGCTGTCTGCGCAGGGCACGTTGGATAATGAGGAACCCTTCACACCCATGCCACCAACTGTGTGCCCTCCTTCCATCAGGCAGGCGGTACAGGTCTCTTCGGTCCCTGTACCAGCAGGCTCTGGAACAGTTTCCTCCTATCTACTGTTACCCTGCTGAACTCAGAGAGATAACTCTGTGACCCATCACTTACCATACGCCCCGCCTCTCTAGGATATCTTTGCACAACTCCCTTGTACTATTCTGACACTGCCTTACTAAGCCTAATAATGGTAGTTTTCAATTGTTAAAGGGACATGTCAACCTGAGGAACCTCACTGCTGCTATCCCTGCATTTTAGTTGCACATACACCTTGTACATTCAATTTGCCACTTGGCACATTGCCATTGTGCCTGCATTTTTTTACACTTGTTTCACATGCATTTCTCATTGCTGCTATCTCTGCATCTTAGGTGCCCAAGCTACCTTAATACATCACTCCTTCATTTGCCTCGTTTGGACATTTTGAACGCCATTTTGAAATGGTCATTTGTACCCAGACAGCTACTATCCCAGCTGTAACATACATTACATCTTATACAAAAAATGTCTGCCTTCTATTTGCCTTATTGCACATTTAGTATAGCTGTTTATATTGCATTTGCCTTTATTGGACATCCACACATTCCACTGATATATACTTATTTATTTGCAAGTATAATATACTTATACTTGTAAATATGGGACAATTTTTTGGCCTCTGTTTGCCCTTCTGGTTAGATGCTAACTGCATTTCGTTGTAATGTACTTGTACTGTTCAATGGCAATAAAGTTTAATCTAAATAGGCTGTGTCGTTGTGCAATTTGATAGCTACCTACCTAGCTTAGTTATGTACAGTATGTGTTTAATGTTATCTAGCTTTAATTTGTGCTATCTAGGTTGGACGAGTACATTTGGTTTCTTTTGGGCATCCAAAACCTGGGTTGGTTACTGTAGTGATGTGATCTTTTTTTCACCACTTTGCCTGGAGGAAATATGCAGATTAGTCAGTATTGTCAACCAAGTCAGTGGTGAATACTGTCATTAATAGTATCATTTCTGCACCGCCTCTTTTTTCCCTTGTTTTCTTTTTCCAATGCATAATCACACACACACACACACACACATACATAAAATGCAGACAGACAAACTCAATACTATGTACGCAGTGTGTCGTCCCTTGCTTTTATATCCTCGGAGATATGAGGGCCCAAGCTTCAGAAAAATAAAAAAAATACTATTGGCATGCGATTTGGTGCAACAGTCTTGAGTGGGAATGTAACAATGGGTGCAATTGGAAATCAAGTGCATTTGTCTGAGTGACACTTGACCACCTCCCAGGACCTGGAAAGCATCACGTTCTTGGTCTATTCATTGTGCTGTTTTTCAGCACAGATCCCGTTTCTGGGTTACGTACACATGTACCTCGGGTATGAACCAACATTTTGAAAACAAAGTGTTGATTCAATTTGCAAACGCATGATTTAGCTTGAGGGCACGTGTGATCAACTCTGCCCGCTTACAGTGATCCACCACATCCCAATTCAATCAGATTGTTGTCAAATCTTTAATTTAAACTCAGATGTGATGATGGAATATCAGAATTTACGGTCTGTCTACTATGCTTTTGGAGTCCAGCCACTGTATATAAAAGGAAGGGGTGACAGAGAGGAAATGTTTCAATAAGGGGCTGTTCAGTATCCTGGAAAACTGGTGGACGCCCATTCCATTTCTGCATCGTAGAAGTCTCTTCGTTCTAGAGTGTTTACCTTTATTTGTGTAAATATTTAGGCTACTTTCCATTAAAATATAACAATGAGCTCCAAAATATAAGTAATTAGTGACGTTCTGATGCTCACTCATTTTACAAACCTGGACCTAATGATATTCTTGAGAAGTATGCCGATTGATTTTTTTATGACGTTTGTGCCATGAACACATGACCCTACTTGAAACGGTTATCTCAATTCCGAGCACAGGTCAGTATTATCAGCCGCCACCTGTTCACTAAAAACTATATTTTTCAACATGTTGAGAAAATGCTGTGTCAGGCAATGCAAAACATGTAAATTGAATGAAAAACCATGTAAATTGAAGTGGATAAAGGTGAAGTAACAAAAGATGCTCCTTATAAGTTCAAGAACGTCATGTAATATCTCTGAATTCATGGTTCCCTGAGCTGGTAGAGTCAGACCCTGCCACGGTGACCCTGCCACAGTGACCCTGCCACGGTGACCCTGCCACGGTGACCCTGCCACGGTGACCCTGCCACGCCGACCTCTGCCCGGCGACCCTGAGAACATCATGCATGTTGTAGATTTTTAGTCCTTGGGGGAATCTCCAAAATGCCTGGATCATGCCAGACCTCCCATTCTATGCCTTCTTTTATTAAGTTTACTCCCTTGGAGCAAGTCACATTCTTGTCCTGCACAAGGCTATACTAGGGTCCCTGACATTGCCTTCTGTGGGGAGATAATTCTAAGTCAGTGACCTACTACTCCCAATAAGTTAATTTGATGTCTTCATCTAATTTTCCTGATGTCGGAGGCCATTGAGGCAGCATCTCTGTAGTGGATGCTGCTCCTGCTATAAACATATCTGCTTCTTGTGGTTTGTAATGCCACAAACATTCATATCACTTTCATCCGAAGTGCGCTACTGAAATACCTAAATACAAGCAACTGGTTTAATTTCCATCAAGAAAAAATCCTGAACCATATGTGCAATTAAGGGCATATTACATTGCCACCCACATGCCCCGGGAAAGCCTGAACATCTGATTCTAAGACTCAGACTTAACCATATTATTTCCACCATTTACAAATGACAACAGTATTTTTCATTGTGCCCCTATTTCGTGGCACCAAATGTGTTGTGACAGATTATTATAATGTCTAAATTAAGCATTAACAATTTGCATGCAATGACTTTCTGAAGTCTGCAGCACATTGACCCCCCCAGACGCATGGTTTCTTAACTGGTGATACTCTGCCAGGGCTATATTGTGGCCATTTATTTCTGACAATTGACTAAGGCACATGCGAAATTGAGAGGCATGTAGATCCCATGATGTTACCCTGGGGTCCTTCCAGTCTTGTATGACCATGTTTCGAGCAGCTCTTGCCCTGTATTTTGTGTGACGACTTTGTGTTGCCTGTCGTCTTGAAATTTCTCCATTTGTGGATGATCAAAATTTCAATGTATCCAAATATGTAAACAAAGACAACTGGCCCGGTGGTGTACTTCATTTTACGCATGATTATATATGTTCAATAGTGAGGCCGTAATCATGAATTGTATATCAAATATGAAGAAAAATTATATTGTATATCTCTCACTAGATGCAGCGCCGAACTCGCACAGCTAAAGTCTACACAGAACAGAAAATAGACGAGGACTCGGATGAACTGTAAGTTTAGACTTTCGAGTCATGCATGACCTTTAGTGGATAAAAATGTTCTAATTCAGATCTTATTTCATTGATGGTTTCCAGTCTTTGGTGAACAATCTTTAACAACAAATCTCTTTTTCTTTAATAGTCAACACACAGAGTCAGAGAGTGAAGAGGAGGCTGACGAATGGCAGCCAATGTCCAGTGCCACCAAGAGGGAGGCGAATGCTCCACCAGGTGCGAAGAAACCAACGGTGAAGAAGTCAGACGAACCAAAGGAGCCCAAGAAGCCTAAAGCCAAAGCCCCACGTAAACCAGTGGAGAAGAAACCCAGAGCACCCAAAGCTCCTAGGCCCCCGAAAGAACCCAAAGCTCTTAAAGCTCTCAGAGAACCTAAAGCGCCCAGAATACTCAAAGCTCCCAGAGCGACAAAAGTAACTTTGCAGCAGCAAGTTCCGTTAGAGGAAGTGGCTAGAGGAGCCACTCAGATTGACCCTGTCAGTGATGCCGAAGTGTCACAGCAGTCTGCCCGGGTCAAGGAGGAGGTAAGCTATAATAACTCATGAAAATATTGTTTTAACTTTCTAACAAATTACTTGTTCTGTAACTGTATTGCATTAATGTACTTAAGCGCCCGTTGTTGTTGCAGCCATATATGGACTTAGTGGCACTGTTTAATAAAGACTTGCTCTTGATTGCTGTGATAGAGCAGACATCTCATAATCATGGAGACATCTCAGATCCTGACGACATCAATGTACAGTCTATCAAGTGAGCGTTAGCATACTCCTCTGTACCTCCTCCCCATCTGTGTGGTTTTTCAGAGGTTGTCCTTCATTGTGCCTGATGGCAATGACATCACATCCAGAGCGGGAGGCGGGTGTCCAGAGGAGCCGTCGTCCAGCCATGAGCCGTACGGGGTGAAAAAGGAAGAGCCGGAAGACTTCACGTTCGATATGCCTTCTCTGAAGAGACAGAAAACCAGCAGTGCCACACAAGGCAGGCCCACCAAATTGGCCAATTCAGGAAGGGGCTTTGGCGGTGACATTAATATGAACTGGGACCTTATTCAAGTAAGTCTTAGGGGGAATGCAACTAACTTGGCTCACCTGGAAAGGGGTGCATTGAGTGTATAGATGGACTACATTATCTGTTGGGGCAATTGCACGGTTGTCCTTCACACAGGTGTCCACCTAGAGTTTAACCGACTTGGTGTTTCACTGTGATGATTACATGTTCCCAAAATTTTTTTGAGTATTGTACAATTAAAGTAAACAGAAATGCAATTTCCTTTTACAGAGTAAGTACACCTCTAAACCTAACATCATTTAAAATAGCTAACATTGCACAGCATTCTGTGTAGATAAGAAATTGCTTTTAAACCAGATCATGCAAAGTTCAGAAGACCAATCCAGCACTCTCAGATGAACGATTATGGATGCCTGTGAGTCTTTGAGGGGTTAAAAAGTAAATTCCAAGCATTTTATAGTACATTGTTCTACAGTTTGATGGATCGTCTACAAATGGGAAAAATAGTCCAGATCATAGGGTATTTACATAGTACAGGTCATCCCACCAAATCTAGGCCAAAAGCTGACAACCAGATGCTCATAAGAAGTCTCTAAGAACTCCAGGGTATTGTCAAGGGATACATGCCTTTCTTGCCATAATCAGTATTGATGAGCCAGCATTCAGAAAGAGACTGCGCATACAGCTCCTAATCTCAGCTTGTTACCTGTGTAAAAGACACCTGTCCACAGAAGCATTCAATAAAACAGATTCAATCAAACTCTCCACCATGGGCACAACCAATGAGCTATCCAAGGATGTCAGGGACAAGATTGTCGACCTACACAAGGCTGGAATGGGCTACAAGACCATCGCCAAGCATCTTGATGAGAAGGTGTCAACAGTTTGTGCGATTATTTGCAAATGGAAGAAACACAAAAGAACTGTCAATCTCCCTCAGTCTGGGGCTCCATACAAGATCTCTCATCGTGGAGTTGCAATGATCATGAGAAAGATGAGGAATCATTCCCGAACTACAGAGGAGGATCTTGTCAGTGATCTCAAAGCAGCTGGAACCTTAGTAATCAAGAAAACAATGGGTAACACACTACGCCATGAAGACCTGAAATCCTGCAGTGCCCACAAGGTCCCCCTGCTCAAGGAAGCACGTGTACTGGCCTGTCTGAATTTTGCCAATGAACATCTGAATGATTCAGAGGGGGACTGGGTGAAAGTGTTGTGGTCAGATGAGACTTGAATCTAACTCATTGGCATCAACTCATCTCGCCGTGTTTGGAGGAGGATGAATTGTGCCTATGACCCCAAGAACATGGAGGTGGAAACATGCTTTGGGGGTGTTTTTCTGCTATTTCACCGCATCAAAGGGACGATGGACAGGGCCATGTACCGTCAAATCATGGGTGAGAACCTCCTTCCTTCAGCCAGGGCATTGAAAATGGGTTGTTTCCTCAGCCTCAACCATAATGACTTGGAGAAGATCTGCAAAGTGGGAATGGCACAAAACCCCTCCTGAGATGTGTGCAAACCTGGTGGACAAACAGACAAAAACAGCAGGGGTTCAAATACTTTTTCCCCTCACTGTACTTGGCCTATGTAGGAGGTCAGGAAGAAAGACATGTCATTTATCAAAACATTGATCAAGGAACGGAAATGGGACAAGGATTTCGGGCCTTGGAGGGCATTTTATTAAAGTAAGTGTGGTAGGAGGAGAGGGAAAGTCAAAACCAGATGAACCTCACTCCTGTGGTGAGATGGCTTCGTCAGGGTAGATGTTCTGAAAGGATAGGACCAGGTGGCCGAATCCATTTGTCTATTCATGCAAAAAAGTTTTTTGTTATGTGACTGTGGCTTTCTGTCTGAGACTGTCATGGAAAACCAACCACTCTTTACTAAAAACAAATGCAGTTCAACTCAGGACTCTGTGAATCCAATAGACTTTAATGAAAACCATACAACAATGACAGACATTAAAGCCAGGTCCTTCTGCAGATACACCCCCAATATTCTGAGTCCAGAACATGGCTTTTATACAGAACTTTCACACATTAGGTAATCTCTTATCACAGAGTACGCTTTATGACCAGCTCATGGGCCACACTCAGGACACCCCAACAGTGGATACAAAGGCATTAAACTTTAGAAATGCCACTCATTGGGCTCAAGGTAATTGCCTGCTCATGACGATCTCTCAGCCTAAGGCACATATATTATGATGAACATAGACATCTGTATGTGTAATTCGTCATTTCCCAGAAGTACTTTGCTGTGAGTGCGGATTCCACATTAATATGTTTATAATAAAACTGCATGATTATACATTGCACATTCATATTTTCATAAGTATAAGGTTATTCATGCATTTTATAGAAAAATCCCCCACAAGACCAGGGTTCAGTGCATTCCGTCTCTGATGCCCACTGTCAATAATAATTAGCGAACATTCCTATGGAA
Source organism: Esox niger (assembly GCA_016801105.1). Classification (NCBI taxonomy): domain Eukaryota; kingdom Metazoa; phylum Chordata; class Actinopteri; order Esociformes; family Esocidae; genus Esox; species Esox niger. The sequence goes on from JACXGJ010002960.1 coordinate 45,953, forward strand.
TGTCACCAATCCATCTTGTACGGTATGTTACAAGTCTGCTTTGCTAATGTTCCGGTCGGGCAGTTTTAAACTTCCACTGTGCTGAGACATTCTCCTCTGTGTGTTGTCAGCTGCTGTCTGATAGAACAGGAGTGGAGCCGAGGGTGTGTCTGAACATTGTCCAGCTCTTCAGAGAGGAGAACACCATTCCTTTCATTGTGCGCTACAGGAAGGAGATGATCAACCACATGGATGCAGACGCCGTGAGGGACGTGCAGTTGGTATTGGAGGAGATCTAGTGAGTTTCGTTAGTAGGGACTTATTCCAATTCATTACACCAGAATATACAATCCCGTTTTCAAAAACGTTGTACTATTTTCTGTTTTACCGAATATTCAGTTAGAAAACAGTACAACAGTACGAAACTGAGTAATGTTATTGTTTCTTATAAAAGATCTGCCCACTTTGAATTTGATGCCAGCAACCTGTTTCAATAAAGCTGGGACATGGGCAACAAATGACTGAAGATTTGTATAATGTTACAAAAACCCTGGTGGAACGTCTCACAACTTATTAGATCAATTAGCAACAGGTCAGTAACATGATTGGACAATAAAAAAGAAGATCCCAGAGAGGATGAGTAAAGATGTGGAGGGGTTAACTTTTCTGTGAAAGATTGCAAGCAAATAGTGCAACTGTGTAAGAATGACTTTTATCACCTAAAAATAGCAAAGAATTTGGGTATCATTAAAAGATTCAGAGAATCTGGAGAAATCTCTCTCTACACAAGGGACAAAGCCGAAAACCAATATTGGAGGGTTGTGATATTTGGGTCTCTCGTGTCACTTTATGAAAATAAAAATGTTGTAGTGGAAATCACTGCATGGGCTAAGGAACCCTTCTTAAAAACCCATTGTCTGTGAACACAGTATGTTGCTGCATCCACAAATGTCCGCTGTGTACGTCGCTGTGTACGTCGTCCAGGAAACCAGGATCTTATCTCAGGTTGCGAATATCCGTTGAATATCCAGTATCGAATTCTCATAGCCTTTACAAAAGGAAAATTCAATCTGATCTCCTTGACTTGTTATTCGTTTTTAATCAACTTGGTCTACACGCTCATTTTCATGGGGATGCAAATGAATACATCTTAAATGCATCCAAGCGGGATATGTGCTAACTCCAAATACAATCAGGTGTTTATTTCAAACGACTGACCCCGTGAACTAGTCGTATAATGTAGGTTTACAACCATCGGATCCAAAGACTGATCATTCACAGTATGCACAGATCTTGGGTAGGTGCGAGGTTATGTGAAATACGACTTAATATGAAGTTACATTATTAGAGGGAAATAGGATGATTGGAGAGTTCGGGTAGCCTTTTATTTTACCTGGAGACCTGTGATCAGAAGCGTTTTGATTAGGAAATGTGGTGGTTAGACATATGTGCGCTTTTATAGACTACTTTTACTAATGTAAGGTGCAAATAAGGGACTCTCTTCAATGTATGTCAAGTCAATTCAATGTCATTTATATGGCTCAATGACACTAATATATCCTAATGCCTCATACCGAGGAGAAAATAAAATGTAATTTTTAACCGTTGGTTTGGTCAAGTTTAGGGAATAAATGTTAGGTTAATGAGGTGAAGATAAGGATAAGGGGTAAATGTAGTTTTTATTTACTCAGTTGTTGCGTGTGTGAGATTGTTTGTGCAAAGGCGCTTATGCGTGTTTGTCCGTCATTGCAACTGTGTGCTGTTAACCATCTCCTTTCAGTGCCTTGGCAAAGAAGGCTCAGACTGTGTGTCAGACCCTGAAGAAGGAGGGGCTCCTGACTGGCGATCTGGAGCAGGCTCTAAAGAACTGCAGGACTGCTGATGAATTGGATCATGTGGTGAGTGACGGGGGTCTACGTGTGGCTATGGAGGGATGGGATGTTGCAGAACATTTCAGTCATTTCCATCATGGACTGGATTTGTATAACAAACCAAACATCATCCTTAAAATCAACCCACCCAGCTAATCAACAATCTCATGTTTCCATAGATTACTGAAATTAACAATTCAAAATATTTCAGGCCTAGGTCTACCTGACCAGGCATGTTCAAATCCCATTGCATCTTTTCCGATCTCAACTGTGTCTCAACAGATCCTTTTCAGCTGATCTGACTGGACAAAAGCCTGTGGTCTAAACAGAGTATAAACGGGGTGGTCTGGACTGTGTGATTGTTACTTGCTTGTTCCCCTGCAGTATGCCCCCTACAAGAAAGGCAGCAAGCTGAGCAAAGCTCGTCGTGCCAAGCAGCTTGGGCTGGAGTCCGCAGCACAGGCAGTACTCCAGAGCCCGGGCACTCTTGACCTGAGAGCCTGGGTCAAACCTGGGACAGAAGGTTTGTTATACCAGACAACAGATGCATCCACCCAAACCTCTAGCGGTCACACACCCAGAGAAGTGAGCATACTTGTATAAGAATGGATGTTTGGGGGTGGAAGCACAAGCATTTCACATAAGGCACGACAACATCAATAATGCAACCAAAATCCTGGGAAACATTGTTACTGAGATTTAATGAACTGGTCACAAGAGGGCAGCAAAGATCCATGAAAGCGGACCACAGCGTGGATGCATGCAATAGCAAGATATGAAGAAGCCCCTCACTTCCATGTCCAGTGGCATTGCATGTGCAGTGTGGTAATCCAGTATAATCGTACTGCACCTGCAGTGTGATAATCCAGTATAATCTTACTGCGCCTGCAGTGTTGTAATCCAGTATAATTTTGCTGCACCTGCAATGTGGTAATCTAATAAAATCTACTGCACCTATGGTGTGGTAATCCAGTCTAATCTTACTGCACTTGCAATGTGGTAATCTAGTATAATCTTACTGCACCTATGGTGTGGTAATCCAGTATAATCTTACTGCAACTGCGGTGTGGTAATCCAGTATAATCTTATTGCACCTGCAGTGTGGTAATCCATTATTATTTTACTGCACCTGCAATGTGGTAATCTAGTATAATCTTACTGCACCTATGGTGTGGTAATCCAGTATAATCTTTCTGCAACTGCGGTGTGGTAATCCAGTATAATCGTACTGCACTTGCAGTATGGTAATCTAGTATAATGCCATTAGTTTCATTAGAAGATGACCATACATATATCACTGGTTGAAGAGCACTCTTAAAATGTATAATGTAAATCGCTGGGCACCGGTTTGCTACACAGGCCATCATTATACTGAGTGTATTGGATTTATTTTTACTTTCTCCCCAATACAACTTTAGTTCTCACCTTTCCAATATTTTGCCAAACTCAAGCGTTTCAGTGATAGTGTATGAATGCAAATACTTGTCGATGTGATGAGAATGGGCTGCTCGTGGAAATGTTGTTTGGCTTTGCCTACTTTTTAAATGAACAGTTAAGCTAATTTCTGAGCGTGTTCTTCCTTCAGGTTTGTCCACTTTGGAGGAGGTGTCCACAGGAGTGGAGCAGATTTTGGCTGATATGATTGCCAAAGATGGAGAGACTCTTACCTATATCAGATCACTGTAAGAATGTCCTCTGTTTCTCCCTTCATCTCCCACACCCTTTGTCTTTGTCTCTTTGTCTGCTTCTGTATGTCCCACAGTTTGTGTGTGTGTGTGTGTGTGTGTGTGTGTGTGTGTGTGTGTGTGTGTCTCTGTGTCTATTAAATGTCAATAAAATGTATAGAAAAGTATAATAAATGATAGAAGTAAAAAGAAAAGGAGAAAATCAATATTTAGCAATCTTAATGTAGCATTCTGAATGTACTATTTTAGGCCATTTCTAATCAAATCTGTCCCTCCAAGCCTATTAAGGGTAATTGCAAAAATGATTGGAAAATGTCTGGCTCTATCCATGTTCCTCAATGTTTGTCTCTGTGTTTCTCTCTTTGTCTCCGTTTCTGTGTGTCTCTCTCAGGTGCGACAACAGCATGGTGACGCTCCAGTCATCCGTGTCAAAGACAGCCCTGAAGGAGCGACAGCAGCAGCAACAGAAGCAGGGTGGTCACCAGGGCAAGCCCAAAGACATCGACAAGTTCCACCTGTACTGCGACTTCACCTGTAACATCCAGCGCATCCAACACCATCAGGTGAGCCGAGTCCATTTCTCCACTCTGAAGCCCGCCGCGTGTTTCTTAGAGACTAGCTTTTGATTAACGACCCAAGATCACCGCGGGTTTCAATCTGTGGCGGCGTGTGTCATTTCCCTCGGCCCCCACCCTCTGCGTGCCACTTCTGAATGCTAGTCACGTCAGGCGAGGTTAGCTGTGCCCCCGTCCCCCTCCACCATACCCTCAACCCATCCCGTGGCAGCTTGGTTACTCAGAGTTGTTCAGGGGCCACATGTCACTGTGGGTCTATCACCGCCACCCCCTGCCACCGCCCCCCCCCCACCAACCCCCCTTCCCCGCACGCCCCAGTCTCTGTCCCCCCAGTCATTCCCCCTCTGCCCCTCTTAACATATGTGACATGTCCCCCACTGACGCGCCATTGGATTAGGGCCTGAGATTGACAGGCATTTCTCTACAGCGACAGCAGCTTGCTGCCCTGAGAGGCAGAAACAGTAGAGGTAGAAAGAGCGAGACTGGCCGAGCGAGCGAGTGCGTCGTCGAGGCCCGGTCGTGACGTCACCCTTCCCACACAGGCGCCGGCCTGCTCGGGTCAGAAGTAGCCCCCCCCACCCCCCCTTGCTGCAAGCTGCGTTGTTAATTCTGTGACGCGGGATTGTCACTGAGTGTTAATTTCTCCGGTGGTGGCCTGCTAGCTGTCGGATTCAGGCAAAAATGAACCTTTTTTGGCGTCATGTTTAAAGGGGAAAGGTTGTTGAATGTGTTGTGACAGGAGGCATCTGTGCACCAATACACACTCGCTTGTTTAATTTAGCACATTAGACTGGCCCTAGTACAGCAGCCAGTCAGACAGGGACTCTGACAGTGTATTAAGGACAGGGTGTTAAGTTGTGGTCAGTATGTGCGTGTTTATTCAGCTGGGCACGGCACCAGTCAGTCACTGCGTTTACCAGGGCTGGGGTCAATTCCATTTCAGTTCCAGTCAATGTAAAAAGTTAATCAAACTCCTAAGCAAATATCTTATCATTGCATATTATTGAAGAGCGAAGCTGTGATCTAGCGGTGACACTTCAGGTCCGTGCAAGAGGATGACTGTTGTGTATAGAGGTGACATTATTGGTTCAGCACTGCAGAGTTTTTAAACTGTGGGGGGCGACCTAAATTGCACAGGAATTGACCCAACCCTGCTGGTCACCGATGAAGGGTGTTGCTCCTGGAGTTAGTCTTCTGTCTGTTTGGTTCCTCACAGTTGAACTGCAAATGGACACACAGCGAGAAAGTCGAGCAGCTACTGGCCCCTCCCTCCTTGTGTTAGTGGCATACGTTGTTAGGTAGCCTAGCTTAAACAATAGTTGTTATGCTAATGTAACTAGAACAGGAGGAAATGAAAATAAAACATCATGCAAACGTGTGCTGCATCAACAAGATCCAGGTTTAGGACTTATTTTTGGTGGGATTGGTGGATGAGAACAATGGTCTGGTTTAGGCTGAGGTACTGTTTGTTTGCTATTAGGATGATGGTGACTTTTTTCATGCAGGATTCATACTATATATTGAGGTTGTATCAACATATTCTTAATGTACTAATTAATAATGTGAGCAATGATACATTTGTGCAGCATAGAATCAGAGAATCGTGAAAGAGAATCACCTTCCTCTTTATTCCTCTGTTTATAACATACCCCAAGGTCCAGCATTCATTGCGAACGTAAATGCTGCTTCCCTAAAAAAATGGCAATCGTAGAATACAATCATTTTTACAAGAAAAAATATCGTGTTTCAGAAAAGCATACATTTCTTTTAGCTGTCTAGATACGATAAAAAAATACATTCTTCCATTGTCATTTGAACTCATTCCCGTTGTCAGTAGAAAGCTCTGGTACACATATGAACAGAACATTTCCAAAAATGTATGCTTTATTTGCCCATACCATTGTATTGTGTATTTTATAGTTAGCTAGCTAGCAGTAACCAGTCAGGATCTTGTTTAGAAAACCTGCTGAATGGCGGAGATGGACTGGCCAAAACAGGAAGTCTCTTCTCCACAGAGTTGTTGTTGTTCAGATAAAGGAAAAATACATTCTGTGCTCTTTCTAGCCATTTATATGTGATACAAATCTCACTGCCCTAGAGATCTCACAGACATGACAAATCATATGATGTCCCCCGTGGGTGAAGTGCCCCTTTAAGTGTGTTCATGTGTTTCTAGTATGTAGACCACAAAGTTCAAGAGAAAATGGGCTTTTTAATAAGAAACCGTATCAACACTATTTTACCAACATTATTTTAAATTAAATGTAGATTACGACTAGGGATTCCTCAATATAGCAACCTGCAATTGATTGGTTAATATTTCGGGACGATTTAGCTTTCTAGCATTTGTGCTGTCTTAATTTTACCGTGCCACGCCAGCATGGCAAAACCATAGCCACCACAGGAAGAAAAAAAAATCCCCGACATTTTGCTTTTTGTTAGACACGTGAATGGCATTTTCTGGGTAAACAGATAATCTGTCGAGTTGCAACATTGTTCTTAATGTTATTGGGCTCCTGATGCTATTGTATTCATGTATGACTTGAGAAACACAGAAGACAACGACTTAAAATGTCTACAAGACAGTCAGGTCCTAGTGCTGTTTTCTCTGTTACCACGTTGACCTCCTTTCAGGTGCCGATAATCCTTTCCGATCTTTGGTATCTGGCCTTATTGTAGACTCAGGCAATGTCACACTTTTTTAAATAAAATGAGCAGCAATATACCACCTTTCTACCAATGTTTCTAATCTTTTTTCCCATTGTACAAGTATACTCGTTCTTTCTGTGTTTTATGGTGTAATGGGTTGGGGGTTAGTTGCCAAAAGTAGTGGCTGATGGATTTTGAATCTGCCTGGCACATTTGCTGCTGAACCAGAAAGTCAACTTATTGTCCTGCCTGGAAGAATTAACTGCTTTTAGTACTGCAAACTATGTCAGAGCACCTAACAATCTTCCGAACCACAGCTAATTAAATAAATGTATTCATTAGCAAATGAATCCCCATCCAAAGAATAACAGTTGTATTTGTCAAGCTGTTTTGAAAGTTAAATAACTTACCTACCTTATTTACTATATTTACATTCTGGCATTGTATAAATTACAATTACAGAAAGTGGATGTGTCATATAATTTTCCTTATCTTATTTATTTCCATCACTTATTTTGGGGTTAGGATTAAGGTTAGGATTTGTCTTTTGTTATTAAAATACAGCTCTGGGAAAAATTAAGAGTGCACTGCACCTTTTTCTTTCTTTTCCAAAAAAGTTGGAAATGAAGGTTTTGAGTGAAGAACAGAAGGGTTCAAATTACCACTGCAAATTGAACACTTCTGTTTCTCAATCAAAACTTTATTTTTTTACTTTTTTGGGAAGGAAAACAAAGTTGCAGTGGTCTCTTAATTTTTTCCAGAGCTGTGTATAGACAGATAACTTCTGTATTATTGAATTTACGTTTGTTGAAATAAGAAGCATCATCGGAAGCAACAATTTTTATTTAATCTATGACAGCGTAAACAAGTACAGAAATAACAGAACATCGGTATCGGCATATGAATAACAGCAATCGGTAAAAGCCATGAATTGTCTTAAGGGTGCGTCTGTAGTTATGACTAAAATGAACCATTACAGTGGGAGAATTTCCAAAACTTAGTGTAGCTTTGCGATCTTAAACCTGTCAGCTGTTTGGGTCCTGTGGATAGAGTGCATTCTACTCCATATTGAATTAATATATTTTTCATATAATAAGGCCACTCAATAATTACGCACCTGTGATAATCTGATATATCAAAAACTGCATAAGACGTAACCTGGAATGAGCTTGTACAATTTAAATATGCCAAGCTTTTAGTATTTTACCAAAGAAGGCTCAAAGATGTTATGCAAAAGGGATTTCTATCATTAAATGTGATATTCAGACCAGGTGGATACTTATTCAGTCTACTATATATTTATTATATAGTGTATATTTGTTATTTATTGTAATGAGTGCACAAAAGACAACCTTGGATTTTCATTTTCACACCAACCGTTAGTTTTCACACTTTTTTTAACACTTTCCTGGTGCAGAAACAAACTATATATTGGGTGCCCTTGCAGTGAAAGAAAAGAAGTTGAAAAGGGTTGTCTGCATTTAAGCCAATCAGTATTCGTTTCATCAGGTGTTTGAGAACTTATGGAACCGTCAAAGAAACACTACCCCAATGAGGTATTCATGGACCACACACAAACACATGCCCTGACCAACCACGACATCGTAATGTGACTCCAGCCAAACCCCTCCAGTGATTGAAGGGCATGACAGTGAAGGGATGACACGTGAGTGCGGTCAGTAGTGCTGCGGCGCTGCGCGGTGTCCGGTGTAGCGCTGGGAGTGACAGATACATTATGACAAGGCCGGTGTCAGGTGACCAGCTGGTCTGATTTGATTGTTTAGTGTTCACCTAACACCCAGGCACCTCCAGCTGCCCCTTCCCTCCGTGCCAAAGAAGAAGAATTAAAACAATAATCATTCAGATTATCATTCTGAGTAATATTATTATTATAGAAGAAAAACAAGACAAAATAATAATAGTAATAATAATTATTATAATCTTATAAACAGCAACCCATGTATCCACTGTGAAACACTGGATGAAATGAACAACACTGAACTGAACAACAGTATTACAAATAGAAATTAATATTCAGGGCTGAGCGGGAAGGCCAGAATGAACAGGTGGTGATACATCGAGAGTTGTGGCTTGCTGAGGGGAGAGACCTCCCGAGTTTGGGTTCATTAGCGCTGAAGACTTGGCTCCTCGCAGTGCACAAAGACACTGGACATGAATCACACGATCTTAATGTTAAGACCGTTAGTACCTTCTCTTCAGGTTCCCGTGTAGCTCCGTTGGCAGAGCAAAGGGCTTGCAATGCCAGGATTGTGGGTTTGATTTACCACAGGGGTATGTACTCACCACTGTAAGTTGTGGTGTTTAAGAGTGTCTGCTAAGTGACGTAAATGTACAGTTAAAATGAATACCCCTTCCCCTGGCCTTCTGGTGTTATGAAACAAAGAGGTAGCTTGAGTTGCACTTTCTTAAATGGTAAAGGATAGCCTGTCCTGTTTAGTGGTCTACATTTTACTGTTTCAAGGATTGGCCCTTAAAATGTTCTTCAGATTTTTTTGCTGACACTTGCTCCCCATCATTACTGCTATAAATGGATACAGTGCCTTACAATTATTGAAAGACATATAACATTCCATTTAAAGGACTCTGAAAGCATGAGGACAAATTGTCTGGTCTGATGAGGCCAAAATTAAACTATTAGGCCTGAATAGCAAGTTCTACATCTGGCAAAAACAAGGTACCACTCTACCTGGCTAACATCCCTACGGTGAAGCAGGGTTGTGAGAGCATCATGGCTTGGGGATGTTTTTTTTGTGGCAGGTACTGGGAGACCATTCACGTTTGAGAGAAGGAAGAACAAAGTAAAATAGAGCAAGGCCCTCTAAGAAAACCTGATTGAGTGTGCACAGGACCTCTGACATTGCCAAAGGTCTTTTAGCGCAACAACAACACAAAGCACACAGCCCTGACAGACTTGGAGTGGCTTTGGTATTAGTCTGTGAATGACAATGATGGGCCACGCCATAGCCCGGACTTGAACCCTATTGGAGAGCTGTGGTGAGACCTAAAGCTCGTTGGTCGCGAACATCCCTATCCAGTCTGAAAAAGCTTGAGTAAATGTTCAACAAAGAAAGGGAGAACTGCCCAAATCCATGTGTGCAAAGCTGGTAGAGGCATTCCCACGAAGACATAAAGCTGTCATCACTGCCAATGACGTGTCTAAAAAGTACTATATAAAGGGCCTGAATACTTATGTAAGTTAGATATTTGTGTTTTTATGTTCTTGATACAGTGGCATATTTCTTTTTGGATTTGTCGTATATGGTTTGTGTGTAGATTGATGGCAAAAAAGTCAGTCATTGAAAAATATCACGTGTCTGAACACTTTCTGAGGGCACCGTATGTAGAATATATCCAGTCAAATTAATCCATAAAATTTTACATTTTCTGCATTCCAAGATGGTGCTTGGGATAGTTATCCCAGTACATTGATGTCAATATAATATCGACAGTGGTCTGCTACCGAGGGATAAGGGAGAGCCATGAGAATATTATAAAACATGCTATAGGATGAAACCTTTGTTGGATCCCGGTAAATAGTAGAATGTGAAGTGCTCTGAATTATTTCCAAAGCCATCTATATATACTATATAGATTAATTATTAATTAATACCTGAAATCAAATATTGGTAATTGTACTCTTTGATGACACATTTTCGTGTCATTTCACCCCCATCGCTGTGTGAACATCGCTTTAGTACTTTGTGAGTAAATTAAGCACAGTTGATTTACTTAAAATTCAGCCGCAGATGTTCCCATTTTCCAGACCGTATTTGAAGGCATATTCACGACAAGACATAATGTCAAACAAAATGTTATCCATAGTTCAAGTGCTTGAATGGTACCTCTCCATAGTGATTAACATCTCGCTTGTACTTTGGAATATGCCATTATGGATTTGTTTTTGTATCCTGTGGTCTAATTCGATTTGCGTCGCAAACTGTTCTAATCTTACTGTCTGCTGTAGGCCTGGAGTGTAGCGGACCTAAATGTGTCTGCTTTCTCGATTAGTTTTGTCTTGGATTGACAGGTGGGGAGATACGTCCCTGTTTGCCTCAGTTGGAGCAGTTTGCCTTACATACGGCCAGCAGTGTGTGTGTATGTGTTTTAGATTTTCTGGATAACCACGGACAGTTAATTTCACCTTTGTAAAAAATGGTTTAAAAAATAATATTAAATCTACAATGAGCTAACTGTGTAATACGAATAATGTGAATTTGTCCGCTCATTTCAAAATAATCAATGTACATTTCATTCTACATTTTTTATCCAATTCATACTTTATTGCCAATAATCATAGGTCATTTGTTTTAGTGCCAGCAGTATTGCAGATTCCACATCGGTGTAAGACAATACATTAAAACAATGAAGACAAAAGGAAAATAACAAATGTGTTGTAGGTTGTTTAAAGTGAAACAGATTCCAAATACTCTAAGGAACATTCATAGAACTATAAACATATGCTTTGAATATATTTTTATCTGTGAAAATCTCAGTATATATTAAATATTTATGGTTGTAGAATGAGAAAGTATTTATTCAATGCAAAATGAATATTATATTTATTGAAATAGGTGGGTAAATTACTGTAATATGAAATGTTTTCCTATAAAACATGAGATCAAGTTTATTTTTTCTTGAGCCCTCATTGGTGTATTGCAAGTTCCATGTCGTGTATGTTTGTTTTTATGAAAATGAAAAGATAAGGAGTTAAAAGATCACTCTGTGGTCTTGTTTTCACTAAGCCCGGCCGTTCGCCTGTTTCCATGAGCTGCAGAGTGACCATTCCTTTCTCTTATTTCGAAAGAAAATATTGAATCGGAAGCGCTCCGTCTTAAGAATAATATTAATTAATGTAGATTACATTCCTATTTTTTTCCCAATTCTGGTTTCGTTGTTTGTGAGGAACATGATACGTCGAATACTTCTTTTTTCTACCTATTAATAATGTAAATACTGAACTTGCCTGTCCTGCCTTTGGGGAATGCTGGGAGGGATTCATTTGTCAGACTCTTGTTAGCATTTTATATCTGCCCAACACTCGCTATAGATACAGTGTAGTTCCCATCATAGCAATGGAAAAAATATGTTTATATTCAGTGTAGTTCTGGCTGCTTGCCTACGGTATCATTTTGTTGAGTTGCTGTTATTTGAACGCTTCAGAGGTGACTGGTAAGGTAGCTCCCCCTACCCTGTGCATCTGAAGGGTTTGTATGCGTCAGATGTAATGTAGCGTGGTACATGTTCACCGTTGGTTTACGGTGGTCAGATGTGTGGCGTTTTAGAGTGTTGATTCTGTGGTGTTTGTAAGCGAGCGCTAGTTAGCCGCCCGTCAGCCCCAGAGCCACAAAGGATCCGCGTTTGGTGGGTGTCTGGTTTGGCCCATGTTTAGGTAGCTGTCACAGCCTCCCCGTTTTCTCACCCAGGTCGTGGTCCTCGCTGAGCAGTGAATCGCAAACGTTACACAGGAACGGGGGAGCTGCCTGTAATGTGACAGGACGTCGGTCTTGTTTTTCTTCACCGTGTTCTTCACCGAGCGGCCCCTTCCAGAAAGCCAGTCCTGCGCGGAGGATGAGAATCTGTCGGAAGGTCCTAGAAGTTTCCAGAATGTTTTGTACACATGTGTTCGATCGCATACTGTACTTCAGATTTGATGAATATGGCATGAGAAATACCCCCCAGTGGACAGACACGCTTAAGGGGGAAACATGCCAAAGAAAGGAAATATAATTTTATCATAATTCTTGCTGCATTAATTCCCGTCCAGATCTGGCCATTAGCTGTTGTGATGCGGGGGGCGGGGGGTGGATGTGGTGGTAGTCGGCGGCGGTGGTAAGATGTGGGGGGGTGGGGTGTGGGGCTGGTGGCGTGGCATTTGTCAGCTCGGCTCTTCCGCTTCGAATCCAGATTGACGTTCATTTCGTCCCCTTTCTCTCCAAAAGGTTTTCCTCCGAAAAGGTCAGACACTTAAAACTATTTGCTTAACAGCATGTTACTGTTCCTCAGAGCTACATGAAGGAGAGGAGGACGGGAGAGCAGAGGTTTTTACTGGACAGAAGTGTGTGTGTGTGTGTGTGTGTGTGTGTGTGTGTGTGTGTGTGTGTGTGTGTGTGTGTGTGTGTGTGTGTGTGTGTGTGTGTGTGTGTGTGTGTGTGTGTGTGTGTGTGTGTGTGTGTGTGTGTGTGTGCGTGTGTGTGTGTGGGTGTGTGTGTGT